>VZTO01001231.1:0-13321 GCA_013400615.1 Syrrhaptes paradoxus | reverse complement strand
GCTGCTGCAGAGCACGGCTGAGTTAGGGCACGGGGCAGAGGGACCACCTCCAGCCTTTCACCCACCACTCATCACAGACAGGTTGGAAAGGACCTAAGCTACGGGGGAGGCAGAGTCCTCTGGAAAATACAGCACGAGCTTGTCGAACCCAAAGCGCATCAGCCAGGAGTCAGACATCAACGCTGTCCCGGCAGCCGTCCTTCAGCCCCCCCAGGGCACGGAGGAGCCCACCGGCCACCCCTCCTGTCTCTTACCAGGGTGCTGAGCTGTCTGTTAAAAATGTTTGGCTGCAGGTTTCCAAAGGCTGGACGTGCCCGGTGGGTGTGGGGAGTCTGATGTGAACACGGAGCAGAAACCTGAACAGCAAGGGGTGGAGGCAACAACTAGGGAAGTAAAAATATTTCAGGCTTGAAAATGTGCCAAGGACAGAAAAAAAAAAAAAAGATTGCAGGAAATGTTTCTGCCCTGGCACGGTGGTAGGATTCTTTTTTTTTTCCTTTCCCCTCTCGTTAAACACCGTGAACTGACCCTGTGCTGGCGGCAGGGCTGGGGTCCCGCCGCTCTCCCACCCTGGTGTTGGCAGCAGAAGACATGATTGATGAAGTGGTCACCGCAGGGCTGCCGAGGGCTCCTTCAGCCGCAGGAAGCGGCGTGGTGTCAGCCTGGGCTGGCTTCTGCGATTACGTCCCCGCGGGTGTGTCGGTTAAAACCCCGACCGGGAGCGGCACGGCACAGGCAAATGCAAGCGGAGCCGAGCCGGAGCGGTGGTAGCGCCAGCTGAGAAGAGATGGCCTCGGCGGGGACCTCCGCGTGCTCCACGCAGCCCACCCTGCCCTCCGGACCCATCGTCTTCAAAACTGTCCCCTACGCCTTCATGCTGCCGGAGATCGTGAGTATGCCGAGCTCTGCTGCCGGACAGCATCCCGCTGCAGGCTCTGGGGAGTCTAAACATTGGGGAGCAGCCCCCAAAACGATGCTGAAGACAGCGTTAATGGGAATAACGTCCTTTCGTTTAGCTGATACTGGATGCACAAAGGTGGTCTTCGTGGTAGGTTTTTTTTTTTTGGAGCAGCTTGAGGACACGACCCGCTGCAGCTCCATCCCAGCGCCCGCGCAGGGGCTGCCGTAGGGCTGGGAGCAGCCGGAGAGCTGCCCTCCGGGGCAGAAGCAGCTCTAGTTATCGCACAGAAATTGCTTAAAAATCAATCCTCTGTATTAAATCTTCCCCAGGGCTTGAAGGTAGTTGTAATTCTTTGAATTTTTCAATTGCTTCTGGGTCCAGAGGGCACCAGCGGGGCTGGCCGCGATAACCGCTGGCGGACTTTGACACACCCCAGCGCTGGCGACCCGCACCCCCCGTGCTCCGCGGGCACAATCGCTGCGGCTGGGCTTTCCCGGAAGCCGCCGGTGCCCGGGCTCAGCTCCCCCCTGCAAACCCGGGGGAGGTTCATCCCGGAGCGGCACAGGGCGGCGGGAATTTACCCAGAGACTCTGTGCACAGTAAATATTTTAGGTGGATCCGGAGCAAGCAGCTCGCTCTGATCTAGCGTGTGGCGTCAGGAGATTTCCTCGTACTGTGATCTCAAGCCCAGGGGATTAACGAGCTGGCAGGGCTGGGCTGACCCGGCGCTTCGCCTTTCCTAGATAAAAGCACATTTTCTGGCTTTTCCATCACAGCCCTCTGGGTAGGACGTTTCCTTCCGCTGAATGTGTCAGAAAACCTTTTCCCTTTTGTGAGAAGCGTTTTGGAGTATTTCCCGAGAGCGTTCAGGGAAACCTGTGCCAGGCTATGGTGCTGCTGTCCTGCCAGGATGCTCCAGGAGGCTGGTCCGCACTCCCCAAGGACGTGGGGCTTCCCATGGCTGCTGGGGCCAGCCCGGGAGGGAGGCAAGGAGGGACGCGGGGAGGAGAAGGGATTTTCCCCATCCCGTGCTCATTGGAGGCGCTTGTGTTTGTCCCCGGCAGATCTGCGGCATCTGGGTGTGGATTCTCGTTGCTGCTACCTCCGTCTCCTTCCCGCTGCTGCAGGGATGGGTGATGTATGTGTCCATCAGCTCCTGCCTCATCTCCTTGCTGTTCCTCTTAAGTTACATCTTCGGCTTTCACAAAAACAGCGAGAACTGGAAAGTGCTGGTAAGGAGCTGGGACGCTGGCAGCAGCAGTGGGGGCAGAGGGACCACGGTGGCTGGTGACGGGTTAGCCAGCCAGCTGCAAGCCTTCTGCGAACAACCGGCCCCTTTCCTCCTTTTGCCTTAATCCGGGATGCCGGGTGGAGCTGTGCGAGGCTGTGGGTGCTCCAAGGGTTTGGTCCCAGACCCCGTCCAGGCTTTTGTCCCCTTCAAACCCTCACACATGCAGAGGATGGACCTCGTCCGTCCTCAGGGCAGAGGAGAAAAGGCTGCTCACAGGCAGGCTGTGACGCTCTCCGCTCCCTCGTTCCGCAGGACAGCTTGTACCACGGCAGCACGGCCATTCTGTACATGAGCGCTGCTGTCCTGCAAGCCAACGCCACCATCCGCTCGGAGCCCGGCCACATCGAGCCTGGTGCCAATGTGTCTACTGTCACCTCGGCGCTCAACTATCAGCTGAACAGTGCTGCGTCGGTGAGTCCCTCCAGAAACCTCCAGGCAGCCCGGAGAGCCTGCCCTTCCCTCGGGGAGACGCAGGGGCGAACACTAAAGCCACAGCAGAGCTGGTCAGAGCTTCATGAAGCTCTTTGTTGCATCATGCAGCCAGCGTGGGCTTCTCGGGGTCCAGCAGCTCCTGGACAGCCTTGCGTGGCTGCCTGCTGGGAAAGCGGGTGCTCTGCCTCTTCTTTGAAGCTGGAGAGAGCTCTAGGAGGCTTCCCCAGGTCAAGAGCACGGAGGGAAATGGGGTTAGATTCTCCCAGCTGACACCGGCTTTTGCTCTTCTTCCTCTCCTGCAGTTCTTCGCCTTCCTCACCACCTTCCTGTACATCCTCCACGCCTTCAGCATCTACTACAAGTGAGCCTGGCAGCGCCCGGGCAAGACGAGGGCTTTCCCAGCACGAGAGACGCAGCTGCCTTCTGCCACGGTGTCCCTGCACCGGCCCTGTCACCCAGCCTGCGGGGACGGTGGCTTCTTTCTCACTTCATGGAAGGGAGGATTTTTGTACAGCTGTGTTGTGTCGGTGGGTTTGTGGGGACTCTGCGCCCGCGCTGTGCAAGGGGAGGGATGGGTTGCGGGCTCGGAGCCAGCCTCTCACTGCCAAATATAGACGAGCAAGGAAATGGAAAAAAAACAAAATAAAGAATATAATGGTTCTTATATTAATTTCCCGTCTCTGGTTCAGCTAGATCACTCCCCAACACATGAATTCATAATAATAATAACAACAAAATATTGTCTTCCTTAACTCCCAGATAATTTCCTTTGGTATATTCAGTACTTAGAATAAAGTGTCTGCTAACAGTGTCTGACCAAATGGATTTTCACCACCATGTAAGCTATGCTCATTGAAGAAGCCAATTTTACTCCATAAGAGTCAAATATTTCCTTTCAAAAAAAACCAGAAAATGTTCACAGACTTAGAAAGCTCCAACAGATTTTTGTAAACAAGTAGAACTTCTAACAGACTCCTAGATACAGTGTAAAGCTCCAGCACGAAGAGGCTGCTTAGCTACAGCTGTTCACAGCAGTTCCTCTCCAGCGTTGGCTGGTTGCCGTTACAAAACCTGCAGCCCCGGAGGTCAGTCCCTGGCAGCACCATCACTTCACAGTCTCGCAGCCATCCCTCCTCGCTGCGTCTTCAGCGCTGGGGTGGCCGGTCGAGGGAGCTCCCTCCTCTCTCTGCCCCAGATAACCCTCCGCTTCCACGATAGCGTTGCCTCGCAGCACGTCCAGGTAGAGGAGGTAGTCCTGGAGACAGGCTGGCAGCGGCAGCTCCCGGATAAACCGGTCTGATCGCAGGCGTTCGCTCTGTAAAACGGACCGGATCTCGAGACGGCAGAGATGGGACAGGGAAGGAATGAAGGCTGAAAAACAGAAAAACAAATCAAACGCTGAACTGGACACCGTGGGATTGTCTCTTACCTACGGTCACCCGGTTTAGCTGGATCCTCTCTGAACCCCCCAGTCCCGGGCAGATAACAAGCAGAGTCCTTGACAGCGAAGGGCTGCAGCCTGCTAGAATCAGATTTCCCAAATTTCCCTGTAGGCGCTAGACGAGTTCCCTTAACCTTCTAGAAACAAAGCGTCAAAGAATCATTTTATCCTTCAGCAGAAAGTTTAATCTAACCAGCCCTGGGGAGAGAGGCTCATGCCACCTCACAAGAAATGAAAACTTCAGCCTAGAAGTCAATCCAGCAATAAAGTAACACAAGGGAAAACACTTTTAGGATGAGTCTTAAACGCCAGCACGACTCAGTTGGGGTATGCTGCTACGTGACTCGGGACAACCTCTGTGCCAAAGACACGTGCATCCACTCAAACAGAAACCTTCCCAGTCTGGGTCAGCTTATCCTGAACAGAACCCCAGTGCCCCCCAACTCCCCCAGAGCTGCTTCTCCGTTCATTTTATTCCCAAGGAAGCTGCAGCATTAACTGCAGGGATTTCTGTGTTTCAGTACAGAAGGGTAAGTACGGCAGGCGTGTAGCTCCATGGGACCATACGTGCTGCAAGCCTTCAGCTGGAGGTGTGAACACCAGCTCCTGAATTTTTCCACGCAAACCCTTCATTTTTCCTTTCCTCTGCTCACTCACACGACCAGTCTATCGCGGTTCCAGCGCTTGGCGTTTCTCAGGCGGGAAAGCCCCTGCCCTGCTTGCCCTGGCTGCTCTTGGCTGGAAGAACGAGAGAGGGAACGCTTTCAAACCTCCCCCCCTGCTTCTTCCTCTCTGCTTTGTCTCGAGAAAATTAGAGATTTAAGGGAAGATGATCAATATCACTTGGTTATGTTTTCGGCTTCGGTTACTAGATGATATCACAGCACAAATACACTCACTGACAGCAAAGGAAACATGGAACTTCATCTAGATTCCCCCAAATAAATCCTTTTTTTTATACAGCCCATGCATATTCTGATAAGCTTCAAATGTTCCAAAGGAAGGATTATTTAATAACATTATCACTTAAGACATTTTAAAAATTATTACAGAGCCCTTTGAAGAATAATTTGCTTTGAAATGAGTCACTAACAAAGATACCCGAGTGCAATTTTTCACCAGCATAATGCACAGGTCCCAGTTAAAGCTGCTCTTCTGAAAGATGAACGCAGGGTTTTCCTGGACAACTGATTATTGAATCTTTTTGTCTGACATATTGATTACAGGCATGACAATGAACAGGTGGATTTGTAGGTATATGATGGTTTATATGGTTTGTATTTTAATTGCTGTCAAACGCTTACAGAACAGGAGAGACGCTTCATGGGAAACACAAATCAAATTTAAAAAAAAACCAAAACAGTGGAATATTGTCTAGAAAACATAACCAAGTCATATTGATCAGCTTCCCTTAAATCTTTCAGGAGGCTGAACAAATGATTTCAGGGAAGCACAGCACTTCTATTCATTAGAAGCGGAGAAAAGAGCCTAAACTGTTCCTTGGAACGCGCTCACTAGGAATTGAACAATGCAGTGAGTTGAATTCATTCAGGTGTGTTTTGCCTGTTTATTTGTTCAGGGTCACTGCTGTTCCTGCTCCCCAGTTTCTGCACAGTTTTGCCAGCTGTCCTGCTTACCAAAATGGCTCTTGGGAGTCCACGGGAGCTTCTCCTTGTAGTCCGACAGGTCTTGCTCCACAGCTGGAGGAAGCCTCTTCCAGTTGGTGAACTCCAGGGTGAAGTTAAGGGCATTCTCGCTCACGGAGAAAATCCTGCACAACAAAAACTCCCATAAAACATCATTGTACACCACAGCACAGACACCATCACGGAAAGGATGCACAGAGAGCTTTACTATTTTCTGACAAATCCTTCACAACCTACACCCTAAGCTCAGAAACAGAAAACCGTTCTAGGGAAATCCAAAGTGACTTTGACAAAAAGCACAAGCTTTGACTAGTGCAATTTTACCTTCCTCCATTTCTTTTTAAAAGTTAAACTATAAGAGAAAAATATCTGCTTTGAAATTTAACTGCCTCAGGAACAGGCAGCGTCCTCCTCTGCACTGATTTTATTCCATTTCCACCTAAATTTTAATCAGGGGCCAAGACACCAGAGCATTATAAGCATCACCATCATTTTGGGGAAAAACACGCAGATATTCAGCTACTTGTTTATTGAACACTTATTCAGAAATCACTGTGAGTTACGTTTCAGATATCTAGCACGTGTGAAGAACTTTCAGCAATAGTTTAACTGAATAAAGCGTGTAAGGAGGATTTGGGAAGAGCAGGGAAACGCCTGCAGTACGCCACGGGATGAGAGCCATGCAGTTCCACCGAACAGCTGGGTACCACCCTGGATTTTCACCTGGATGGAAATCTACATCTTCTAAACACACAAAAATAACAGACCACCAATTTTTAATACAAGACATTCATGTCAAAACTATTTTAAGTCCTTTCTAGCTTTTTACTATTTCATTTTTCATATTTGGCTGAGCTTTCGCACAGAAGAGAGGTCTGACCGCCTAGCTTTCTTTATGAGAACGGTGACTGTGCTTCCCCCTGGTAACCAGGACTGTCAGTGCTCCAGCCCGACCAGCCTAGGACTGATCATACAGTTGTTCTGCACAAGGAGCCAGAGACAGCTCATGAACCACAGGCGTCGATGCCATTTGCTGCCTACTGTCCCTCTGCTGTCTCCCAGGACCCAAAACTTTCCCTTTGTAGATGATGGTGTGATAAACACTATTTTTACAAGCAGTGATTTAAACAAGGGAAGTAATGGGTATAAAAGTATTTGTGGATTAGGTAACAAAATGCCAAAAAGCATCCTATGTGATATCCACGGGCAGTGAGGTTCGCAGTGGGTTCACTTTCGCAGTCGCTTACTCTTCCATGAATAAACACGACCCGCAGCAGCACAACTCCACCATGCCTGGGGTGCGTTCCTCTAATTGCTGTTCAGAAAGCCGTGGGTGCTAATGATTAACAGAATCCCACTGAGTCGTACATTAATGCCTTTAAAACGACCAGCCATACCTCAACCGTGGTATCTTAATATAAATCAACTATCTGAGATATAAATCGATATTTAAGTAAACCTTAAAACCCTGCACTTCTCATGCAGTCAGGTGATGCCTGTCACGAGTGTCTCCATCGCACATCGTGTTGGTAACAGCTGAGACCTATGTCTAAGCGTCATCTCCATGGACAAGAAAAAAACAGAAAACAATATAAATACTTCATAATTTTAAATATAAGTTTAATTCCGTATACCTAATTAAATATAAAACATCATGAAGCAGTTATTTGTAGGTGGAAGAATTAAAAACAAACCCAAACCACCACAAAGCCCCCAGCAGAGTGAATTTTTGCCACATTATTTTAACACCATCTCTCACCGCGTCAGTCTCCTCTCCTCCTAGCCTTGGCCCAGCTCCGCCTTACCTTCGTTTCCCACCCCTCCTGACCTCTTTTCTCAATATTTGAAATTCTTCTTACCATTACCGTACTCTATATGCACAGGCAACTTGGAAATTAATTTGGGAGATAATAAGAGATGTTCGATATACAATTGCGAAATGATGCTTTTCTCCCGCGTAGGGACAGAACCACCTCCACCCTGGCTTTCCTCCCAGAATAAATTTATGGTGCTGCATCCAGCCATCACCTGAGGATGATTCATGGCAGACTTTCCCCAACCCTCACCACTCCTGATCACCACACCTGATTATCAAGTGCCATCCTCTGAAAGCACAGTTTAAATAACATCTGCAACAGCTTTGCAGACCAGCATACAACATTTAAGTAAACAAGATAACGTTATCTGCTCACCAGACTCTGCGCATCAAATTCACGGGATTAAAACCAGCCAGGAGCAGATAAGGCAGCCACTCCTTGTACTCCTTCTGCGCTTTAACTGTGTAACTGATGAACTCCGACAGCTGGTCCCCAGAAGGCAGCGAACAGCCCAGCTTCAAGAAGCGTTGAAACAGAGCAAACTTCTCATGGAACAGGCAATATCCCAAATTAATCCCAAGTAAGGTGATCCCGTACTTCAGGAAAATATCAATGAAATGAAAAAACCTACGGACAGCACACAAGGAACAGGACACCCCGTTAGTTTTTCCCTAGAAAGCATCTACCACTTCTTGCCTCCGAGAAAGCAAATTCCTTCTACCAAAAATTCCCTCAAACCAAAGCAAACCCCAGCATGCCCTCCTGACTGCAGTTCTTTTGGGAAAGCATCTGTTTAAAATGTAGAACTGGTGCAGGAGACTCCAGACCGTACACTGAACATATTTGTTCTTTTTGTCCTGAAAAACCTACGGTTCCAACCAGCTCCTGGCCCCTCCAAGCAAGAAGCCCTTTCAGTTCAAGTAGGATACACCCAGCCAGAATATTTATTACTGCAGAACGTCCACTTCAGGAAAATTATGAACGACTGGCAAGGTATTTATTACAATCATGGCACCACAGACTGATGGCATATATTTGGTAAAGGTTTTAAAAATTTTCCCAAGCCAGCTGTAGGGATGTGACATCCTATTAATGAATAGCACACAACTAGTACACACTTTACACACACATTCAAACATATTCAGCAAAGCACATCCCAGGAAAGTTAATTCTTTCAACAGCTTTATCCAGGGGGGAAAAAAAAAGTGCATCTTGTCAAGATCATAATTTTTAACTGGAACAGGTTTTATTGTAAAAAATAATTTCTCAGCTAGCTTCTACCCATCTGTGTGCAAACCCCAGCTGTTTGCAGGATCCAGGGCACCAAGGCATGTTCCCTAAATTGCACTATTTTGGCTAAAAAGGCTTGCAGGTGACACAAAGAGCTGTTAAATATCGAGTATTTTGATGTTGCTTCGTTACACAAAGGAAATGAGAGCAGGTCACGTGTGGAAGACAAGAAACAAGAATGATAAACCAAAAGGACGATTCCCAAAGGTAAGCCAGCCCCAGGAGCTCTGATTGTGCATCTACTGGATAAACTGCTTTTAATGGGCGTGGATAAAATTCACTACTACCCAAACCTCATCGATTTACAGGGCAGCACACAAGCAACAAATTTTGATCCATGTACACGAAATATTCTGTTAAAATCTGGGTTTTAAAAACACATAAAAGTCTTTATTAAAATATTTTCCTTAAATGAAGCATGCTAGCCACATAACGTTCCTTCACATTAATATTCCTGAGGAAGGGTGTCTACAAAGGGTGAACCAACTGGAATTCTGGCAAAATATTACATGACAGCTATCAGCTGAAATAAAAAAGAAAAAGAGGTTTTCAAATGTATTCTGTACCATGTGAAATTTCTCTGTTGTTCTAAGGGGTACAGCAGTTAGCAGGTAATTGCTCTCAAGTCTCAATAAAAATCTAAACCGTAATGAGATCACAGCTCTACACAAAGGTCAGAACTGCCACGAAGCAACTGAGGTTTGATTCTCTGTCTCGATTTGAGCTGTGCCAGTATTCAATCCTTTGAATTTTATTTTCTACATTGAATTTGTTTGGGAGGAGCACAAGGTGAGCTTGGGGACAGCAACACCCAGATCTTCTGCAGTAATAGCCCACTCCTCCACTAATTAATTTCCCACAGAAAAAAAGAAGAAATGTCTGTACTAAAGGGAAGAAAAAAAAAAATCAACAATAAGGACATGAAGAGCACCTCACTGACACACCATATATATACACTTAGGAGTAAGGCTTTTGTATCTGATTATTTTTCCTGTAAAATGACAGCCTCTGCATTCTGAAGTAAGCAGGGGTTTATTTCCTGGTGAACACCGGGGTGTGCATCACTCACCAGGCACACAAAGAGACGGGTCATGATCTAAACGCAGGGATCCTTCACTTTCCCGGTCCTCCCAACAGCCGTAGTGTTGTTTAATTTTGCTTGTCTCATGCACAAGACTGGCATACAGAAAAGGAAAACACTCTTTCCCACTAACTCATCCTTACTGAAAAGAATTTAGCTACTTAAGAGGCCTTTTGATCCAATTACAGCATCAAGGCATGTTCCCAGAGGACACACATGTGCTGACAAGGGCTTCTGAAATCACGAAAACTGCAATGGTGTTCTGCAAGACTCTTTTCTAAAGAGCTGAGCTTCCTGAGAGTTTTCAGAGAGGTTCTTCAGCTCGTGCATGCAACCCAAACCCCAGGCACCGTTTGGATACCTGCGGCTTACCTCTGTGAGCTCAAGAACTGGGGAAGGAGGGCAGGAAAGCTGCACGTTTATAACAAGTTAACTAGAGGCCATCATAATTATGAGAAGTTCCAAAATCTCAGAGGTATACTCACTCTTTTTGGAAGACCATACACATGGGAGATCTGCAGTAGAAGTTACCGCACTCCTGAGCATCGGGACTGTAGCCTTCTTTAAGCAACATCTCCAAACATTCCTCATTACCCCCATACACTGCTGAATACACCGGGCTCACTTTGCCTTGGCCTTTGTCACAAATCCGATTAGTCACTGGTATGAGCAACTCCAATATCCTGCAAATATTTAAGAAACCTATTGATTGTGTGATCTTAGGCAATAATTAGTTTTAAACGCATGGTCATTTTTCATGTGGTCATTCCAGCTTAAGAAGAAAACCCTACCTGTTGTATCACTGCTGAGCCGGCATAAAAGAACCTTCATCACTCCATACACAGACCCACGACAAACAGTGTGCTCTGGCATGGATTTAGGCTGGCAATAAATATTTTAATCTGAACCCAAGATGGATATTTCCTATTACCCAACAATCTTTTTTACAGCAATAGTGTACCTCTGCATGTGAAATCCAGACTTCACAGAAGCCTGGAAGCAAAATGAAAATGTGAGCTGAAAATAAAATTAATGCTTCTGTTCAACAACACTCACTGAAACAGAAACGCCATTCTGTCCCACAGCCCACACCTCTGCATCCTCTCCAGCTCACGAGGACCAGGGACAAACACCAATCCCTTCGCCGCTGTTATTCACTAGTGCTGCTCAAAGATCACCAGGTCCATGTTGTCACAGAAGCTCCGAAGGCAGCATTTGATTTCAAGCCATTTCTAGCCCTGCCAGCTTTGCTAACCCATCTTCCATTTCTGAGACAATGAACCAAACCCAGCTTCCACTGTTGCTGTGACACTCTGCCCTCTGCACCACTGCGCGAAGAGGCACCAGTCTGATGCACAAACTTTAACGCCAGCTCAGCCGATGGTCTCCTTTTGCTAGTGGTGAAGATCAAGCACCTACTAACAGATTTGCAGTTGGTGGCATCAGTAACAGATTCGATAAGTGCTGTCACCCACGTGCACATCATGGGGCTCCCCAGAGACATTGCTCCGCCACGGCGGGCTGCTCCGGGAACTGCCTTCCGCTCTGGGTTTTCTGCTATGAAAGTGACTTATACCGCTGGGATTGGGCAAAGCTAAATACACCTTTCAGGAAGGATCAAAGGAACTGGTTTGTGGCTTTGATTTTCTGTCTGGTTCAGCTAATTCAGTAT
The DNA here is from genome assembly GCA_013400615.1 of Syrrhaptes paradoxus. NCBI lineage: Eukaryota > Metazoa > Chordata > Aves > Pterocliformes > Pteroclidae > Syrrhaptes > Syrrhaptes paradoxus. The sequence goes on along the minus strand of VZTO01001231.1, from coordinate 1,750 downwards.
TTCCTTATGATTACTTCTACTACTTAACGGTCAGGACTCTAATTCCTGTTCACTTCATGTACCAAGCATATGCTATCGTTATTTCTATCTTAAAATGTACCAGTAATATGGCTACTGAGTGAATTGGTATCTGCTGCAGCACTGTGGAAATCTCTCTGAACTCATCAGGATGTGGATCAGACCCAGACTAGAGGCTGGATTCAAAATACTTGTTCACTTTCCCTAACAGACATTTAAAATACGAAAACACTTAGAAATTCTTAACTACACAACAGATTGAGAGCTCATTTTTCCTTCTTTTAGAGCTGAATATCCTCTTTGTTGATAAGGTTTTTATCACCAGAATCTTTTGCCTGAATATCTTTCTAATCACCTACTTTTTATGGCCCATTTCAGCTGCCGCATGGATAGGTAACTGCCAGTTATCCTCGTTGCAGTAGAGATTTGGATCTGCCCCTTCGGCTAACAGCAGCTCCACACACCCCACGTGGCCCTCCTGCGCAGCAATCAGCAGGGGAGTGGCTCTGTCCTTGGCTTGACAGTTTACATCTGCACCTGACAAAAGAAAGCCAATAGCTTGCATCACCACTACATCACACCAATAATTAAAACCAGTAATTGGTCTTCAGAGAGTGACTTCATAACACAAGAGGCTTTCCACAGCAATAAGGAAACGTTTACTGGCTTATTGATAACTTTTTAACTAGTCAGTGCTTAATATTAACTCTGTCAAATATGAGCACAACACAAAATAAACGTGCTGGAGGAAATGCTGTGGGCTGGGCAGTCTTTTGACTGCAATTTTTTTTTTCAGATTCTCGCCCAGGTATTGGTAGATCAGTCAGTACGATTTCTCTGGCCATGTCACGGCACCCCCAGGGTTAATAGTTATGCAGGTAATTCCGGTTGTAAGGACACAAGCACTTAGAGGTACAAAGCCTGTTCATTATGTGTATGAAACTGTTGCTGTCACTTTATGAGCAGAGAGAGATATCCTCACTCAGCCTGAACAACGTCCTATGACAAGAGCAACGTCCCCAAACTCACACCACTAACACAGTGCTACTGAGGGCTTCCAGAAGACCCTGATGAGCCTTAATATTTTGTTTGGAATCATTATTTCCCACCATCACTACATTAAATTACCGAAACAAGATTTAAGCAATTAAGATGGTTTTGCATACCCATGTGCAACCAAAAGGACATTAAAACCACTACGACTGGACGTTATCAAGTGTAGAACTAAAATGATATCTGGTGATAGGCTGATACAAGTGTAAAAACAATGAAGGTAAACAGAAGATCACTATTACCATGGGATATGAGCAGTCTTAAACTCTCCAGCTTTCCATACTGAGCAGCAACAAACAAAGGTGTAATTCCAAAGTCATCCTGACATTCCTTGCTTGCCCCGTTGTCCAGGAGTATCTTCATTATCTCAGTGCATCCCTGAAATAATTATTTTTATTCTTAACCAACAAAAAAAAGCAGGGAATTGATATAATCTATTTTTTCTCACACATGAAACAAGAAAACCTGCAATATATTCGATATTCTAAAGTTGTACTGAAAAAATCAATGGCAGAAAAAAATTAGACAAGTTTAAATTAATCTTTCACATTTGCTCATTTACACAATACATACAGATGGGAATTAAATTAGTTTATTAGAACCACTAAGCTAACATGTATCTCTTCTGGAAATAGATCACACATCTCACTGACTATGATACCAAACAGAACTCTGTCTC
>VZTO01001230.1:140257-162104 GCA_013400615.1 Syrrhaptes paradoxus | reverse complement strand
TTGGCCTTCTTGGCCACGAGGGCACAGTGCTGGCTCATGGTCATCCTGCTGTCCACCAGGACCCCCAGGTCCCTCTCCCCTACACTACTCTCCAACAGGTCAGTACCCAACTTATACTGGAACCTGGTGTTGTTCTTGCCCAGATGCAAGACTCTACACTTGCTCTTGTTAAATTGCATTAATTTTTCCCCGCCCAAATCTCCAGCCTGTCTAGGTCTCGCTGGATGGAAGCACAACAATAAGAAATGCATGCGGAGTCTCTCATCTACAAGTAGCTTGTGAGTGCAGGATGCCAAGTCTAAATCCCATTCTCAGTGGAACATCTAGCATATTCATGTTTCTGCATTTTACATGTACTTGTTGAGCTTCAAGTATATGCTTTTATGTAACAGCTTTTAAGAAAGGACTCTCTGCCCAAAGAATAGTTGTGAAATGCAAAGCCGTATATCTGAGGACTCACAGAAAGCATCTGCAACGTGGACTGATTTCCACAGTCATGCACTGTCCCCTCCTAGCACGTTACTCAATGATCCTGGCAGCAGAGTCAGTATTTTCCCATGACAGCTCTTAAGAGTTTTTCAGCTCCCAAATCCAGTATTGTGCTTCACTCCACCACAGCTGCATATGCGCTAATGAATTAAACACTGTCAATCACTGTCACTTCTGAAGCCAAGAGGCCTGAGACTGCCTGTTTCCATTGCTAGTGAACTTTGTTACCTCCCAAAATGGGGTGGTTGCATTCAAAGTGTTTGTTGGGAGTTACTTGTTGGTATTCATTCCCAGACAGCAGTCAGGAGTTACTTGGGAAAGTGCTATTAGGAACAGGTCAAAACTATTCCAGCAACTGTTACCACAGTGTAGGGGGCTGAGTTCCCATGCTGAGAGTATCACCTGGTGCTATTAAATGTACCAGTATGGGAGTAGCCCATTTCAATTAGCAGAGCAAAAGGCTTGTAATGGTAAACAGGGAAAGACAAAATACCCTCTTAAGATTGCACCAGCTTAACCAGTGCTCCTCCTGAACAGCTCTCTTCCCTTCAGACTAATACTTAGCGTCAGTAAGAGCTTAGGTTAGCAGCCTATTAGGAGGGTGCTGTCTTCTTGGTTTGTCTAAATTTTGGATCTCCTTTTGCATAGCTAATTTTGAATGATAGCAGGATGCTATTGTATTCAAATTAATTTCAACTCATGCTCTTTTTTCCTTAATATTAATTACTTTAGAGTAGCACATTTTATTAGCATCTTTCATTAGCCCTTGAAGTTTTAGCAAGTGAGTGAGGTATTGCTCCAACTGTCTGAATGTGGAGCTCCTATGGACACTTTGATATGCTGATTTCCTTCTGGAGTTAATGCTTTCCTCTCTGGAACATTAATTGAACTGTCATCTCTCCGACTTGCCCCTTTCCCTGCAGCAGGGCTTATGCTATGCTCTGCATTGTTATGACTTTAGGTTTAATGTTATGAAAAATACCATTCGGACAATATTTTGACAGTCTGGCAACTCCAGATGCATTGCTGGTTTTCCATAGAGATGATACACAAAGAATTAACATATATGACTGACTTGACTGAGTTTGTCTTTAGTCAGGTTTGGAAACCTGAGTCCCTTTCTTGTGGTAGGGACACTCTATTAATGTGTTACTTAATTTGGTGTAGTGGGGTGTTTTCTGTATTCAAAGGCAGTGCACAGTCTTGCTGAGAAACGTCATTTCTTCCATTCTTGTAACCATCTTTTCTAATACTGAAACTAAGTCAGCTTTTCACGTGTCAGAGTGCTGATATGGAGAAGGCAATGTCCTAACCCTCCATTGCATTTTTATGCAAGTAATGAGAACTTACACATACCCCATATCATTCGTTTGACATCCCTAAGGAATTAAGACATTCAGCTAAAACCTCAAGTTCCCAGATGTTTCTTTAAAGAGCTGCAACCTTCTCAAATATATTCCAGACTTTCTGTAGGAGTTTTTAGTTTTTGTGGTGCATAAAGAAATTGCTGTTTAGCAATTTTACATAGGTAGAGAAACACAAAATCTGCAATTTAAAACTTCAAGTTCCAAAAATTACTTTGTGCAATGTCACCCCTTAGCCACTCATCTTTCATGGAAAAAAAATGTGTGCTTAATGCTTGGGTAAGAAGAGGCTATTAATCAATTTAACCTTGATATACAGGTGCTTTGTTAGGTTAGGGAATCTTATGTTTCACTTGGTTCTTTCTGTACTGTGCATTGTCTGAGGTCCATGTTAACTGACCAGGTAATGGATGACAGGGAGTGAACTGGGAATGTTGTGACTCTAAAAGCATGTCTTGTTACAGCTTAAGCAAGTACTGTGTACCTGAAGTGGTAACATGGTTTTGTATTGTGTAGAGTAGCACAGAAGAACTTGTGGGTTCTTGTTCTTCTTCCCTACTTCTGCTCAATATATCCCCTGACCAGCAAGACATTTTTGAAAAATGCATCTACTCACCATTTCAGATCATGGAGTGAAATATAAAAACACACTGGATAGTCTGTTTCAGCAGTTAGTCATCGTCACTCTTTGGCAGCCAAGGCTTTTTTTGCCAAGGTCAAGTAGCTGTCTTTGGTAGTGGCACCCTCTCCCCCATAGAGCTAGCTGGTTGCACTGTTGAGTAAATCTTTGTGTTGAATGCCCCTTGAAGCACTCTTTCTGTTCTCACTTCACTACTTTCATGCTTTCCAAAGCTGTATACAGAAATAAAATTGCCCCTTTCCTCTAAATCTGTTCCTTTTGAGTGAGCAAAGACTTGGATAGATATGCCAGGGACTGCAGGTTCAGAAACAAGTTTGTGATCACAGCACTGAAACTCTTATTCTTAACATTTGTTTATGTTGTTACTTGTGACTTTTTTTAACTGTACTTGGTTGAAACTGTGAGCAAAGTGATGCAACTTTGAAAATCTGGTTTATAGGAGAAGTGACTGGAAAAATAAAATTGTCCTTGCCAGAATAAGAAATAACAATGTTGTGCAATTCTGCTTCAAATGAAGACAAGCATTTTTTTTCCAATGCTACAAAATTCTTCAAAGTCTTGCTGCTTCATTAGATATTCTGTTGTAAGGGTTCATTGTATAACTGTGAAGGAAAATTCCTTAAAATAATCTTTTAAATTGCTTGTCTGAGTTTTATGGATCTGGTAGAAGGATTTGCAACAATTCAGTGAAGCAGTTACATGCTGATGAGGTCCAATAGTCTGTGGGTCTGTGTTTGAGGAGCTTTACAATGAGGAAAGAAAGCACAGCCACATTTAGACCCCAAATATGCAAATGACAGTAATTGTTTTCTTAAAAGTTCCTCCTAGCAAATGTCTTCTCTATGATATAAGTTCTGCATCCTCTGTCCCATATAATTCTATCTGTCTCCATAACCTTTTTTCCACCTGTGATGTTTTTCAGCAGTCACATGATAAAATGTCTAGGCTAGATTCCAAGGGTGGAATAAAAAGCTGTATTTATTTTTATGGAAGCACTAACAGTTCTATTTGGATTGGATTTCTTCATAGCAAAACCACTGAATTATTGAACAGATTGGACGCGGGTTTGCCAAAGAGTGATTCCTGTCAGATCGCTAATCATGGCCCAGAATCTACAGCATGGGTAAGCAAAAACATGGCATGTGCAATATTTTCTGTCAGCTTTCCAGGTGCTGTCAATAGTGTAATATTAGAATATTCTAACTGAGCTTAATTGCCTAGACATAACTCAGTGAGTACCAAGGAGACTTTCTGGGTCTATGAGATTGCCTACTTTGTCTCTTATACACTGGCAGAGAGTATCCTACACAGCAGGGGAGTGCCTTTATTACTTACAGATCCCTCTCTGATAAATGAGAGCCACATTTGTAATCTAAGGTCAAATCAGAATCTTAAATGTGCTCTGTACCCATCAGCTGGTGGCAAGCTTTTAGGAAATCTCAACTAGTTTGTGTCAGTGGATGCTTCACTGCATTGAAAATCCAGTCAGAGAAGCTTATGCTTATTTCTCACTGCATCCTGAAAGTGATTCCATAGACTGCTTGGGGACTTTGTCCCAGTTTGAATTAACCTGGTGAGTGTCAGTGTAGTTAGGAAATAGATAAAGTATTGCTTAAGTTTCATTATTCTAATTGCCTCAATTGACATATGATTAGTCTTTTTTTGTCTAAACAAAGCTTTCCTACTAATGCAAAAACCCTGTGACAGAAGTATTTCTTCTTTAGGGAGGTTTATAATTGGGAGAAGACAGACAACAGACAACCGAGTGGACCAAAATTGTTGTTACAAGCAATAGTCCTTAGTCAGCAGAAACTTGGAAGTATCTAGTCTGGGCAACCCTCTGTTATATAAAACTTTGGACACCAACAGCTGAGTAGAGGGAGGGAAAGATTTACCTCTGTATTTCCTCTGAAGCCTTGGAAATGTGCAAGACCATCCTGTTATAGAAATTGCTGCAAACAGAATATATGACAGCTCTGTCTTGCCTCTAGTATGTCTTCCTGGTTTTCAGTTGCATGAAAAAGGAAAGTAATCCTGCACGTAGGTTCCTTTCCCCTTTAATTCCTCAAGTCATTTTATTTCTCTGAAAACCATAAAGAAATTTTAGCATATGTGGGCAGATTTATAGCTTGAAGGAGCCAACTTCTGCCTAGCATTGCTGGACAGAAGGTCAGTTGCAGGAGAGTGACTTTCAGACTGTCTTTTGTAGTCCTGGACAGACAAGCAAGATGAAGGACTATGGGAAAGGAAGTATCTAATCTTGAAACCACTTGAAACCACTTCTACCTCCCTCTTGAAGCACCCAATGCTCTGAGCAGTGGGGAGCATGTTCTTTGGTAGGGAAGAACCAGCTCTGCAGCCTTTCGTATGGTGAACATTGAGCTGAGAAGACAAGTGAACTCGTCCCCAGGACCGACTTGGATTTCAGCATTTTAGTGTAGTGTCTTCATATCTATGCAGAAGTGTGTGGATGCCTGAAGGAACACTGAATTCTTTCAGGCATAAAGATCCTACTAAACCACTTTGCCTTCTACTTCACCTACCTATATGTGCCTTTCTCATTCCAGTTTTTGAGTGGTTTCTTAGTGAGTTATGACAAATTACATAGTATAGTTTGCTTTACCAATATCCAAGCAGATAAAATACATGGCTTATCTGTACTGGGTTTTATTAATATCAGCTGATGTTATACATGTCTTTTCTGTGGCAACATTTTTATGGCTTCATGACTCAGTTAATCACTTGCTTATAATGCAGAAATGCAGTTAGCAAAGTGTCTTCCCAACCAACTTGGATGAGGTACGCCGTGTAGGCACAGCTATGTGTAAGCACACAACCAATGAGTTGTTATCCAAATAAACTTGATGTAGTACCAAAATGCTAAACTAGTGAGAAAACTTGAACTCTAATTTTGATGTTATCTTGGACCTGTCCTTTGTCTGAAGTAATTAAAAGATTCAGGAATATTGTCTTTGAAATAGTGAAGTGCAGTAAGCTTAGGAAGTGCCTGACATGTATGTTAAAAGGGGATCATATTTATATATGATTCTTTAACTTTAGAATTCATGTTCTAAAAAAAGTTTGGGATAATGTAATGTTGATCAATTTTTTTCCCTTACATTGTTTCTTTGATAGTGATATTAATTTAGCACACCTAGTTCAAATATCAGTGTCAAATATTACCTGATGTGCATGAATAAATTTGATTTCTGTGGAGTAACTCTGTCATTGGTGAGTTTTTTGGCCCACTTATTTGATCAATCTCATAATTAATTTTAATCCTGTCTCTCAAAGTGTTACCAATCCTGTGCAGATTTTTATTGTCTTCCAACTTGATTAAGATACACTGCACACATTCTCCAAGCCATTACAGAGGGTAGTGAATAATATTGGGCCCAGAATGAGTCTCCCTGGACACATGTAACAACTCCTCCCAACTCAAAATTGAGCTATTAATAATTGCTTTCTCTATTCAGTCTTTTTAGCAAATTATGTGCCTGACGGTTTAATGGTGTCATTCTGCATGCATATATCAAATTTTGAGAACATTGTGTAGACCTGCAACAAATTTCTCACTAAAGTCAAACCTGCATGCTTCTTGTATTAAATTTTACTGGCTCATTATTTAGTGTGCTACACTGTGTCCCTGCTCAAAGACTTTACGGTATAAGTTCCTATGTGTAAGATCCTAAGGATCCTATAAGATCCTAGTTGTAGGCTGGGTCTTTGCCTTTGCTAAGAACTACAACTTGTGAAAGACCAGCAATAGTTATCATGGTGAAAACCTACACAGTTGGATACTATACTCATGATGTGTAGTTCAGATTTCAGTTCTTGTGAGTGCTTGACAAATAATACATCAGACTTGATCTCTCAGCTTTTGTTGCCCTACCTCCACAAATGCCTTTCCAATACTCCTGTGAAAATAGTCCTGGGTTCCCCTCTGTATCACATCTCCCTTCTGCTTTGTTATCTTGGTAGTATTTTCAGTACTTTTCCTTCTTCACAGAATATGTCATCTCACTATCCTATATCCTGATTGTGTTTTCTGACTGCTCGAGCTATCTTTATGATTGCTACTGGGACATGGAATAACATGTGCTGTGGCTGCCTTGTTGTGAAGTGCAGATGGACATCCAGCCGAATCAAATGACTGAGAGGCTTTAGACCACTTCTTTAAATTCTAGTCTTGAGACTAATATGGTTTTTTTAAGTAACTGGAGTCATTCAACTGCTTCGTTTTTGTTAATTACATGTATAAATATTTGTGAATAAGGTTTGGGGTTTTGGTCCCCACTCTCCCCACACCAATATGTTTATATTCTCTGCTGGACAACAGACTAGGAGCCATACTTATAAGCAAGCTCTTCGAGAGGAGGAAAACAGAAGATTAGAGGAAATGAAGCAAGAACAACGGAGGAAGGTAATTATACATTAACAGTTTGCATATTGTATAATTTTTACATGCTGTGAAACCAGTTAAATACATTGATTACTTGTAGCCTATGCACAGAGGTTCTCTTTAGCAAAAACGACTTAGTCACTGTTTTCAAAGATTATGAGAGATGAGCCAAGCGGTAAAATTTAGACAGGGACAGGACAATTATTTTCTGGGTTCGAGGCTATTAGAATCCGGATGACTAGCTCCTGTTCACCTCTCCATTTGAACAATTGTGCAGAGCATTTTTTGACCGTGGTGCCTGATTTCATAGGCTAAGGAAACCAATTTCCTCTCTTTCAGGCAGAAGTAATCTTACTGAGATATTAATGATGATCTCAGACTCTGAACAGTCTCTTTCTAGAGAATCGAGGCCTATGTGCCATGCCTTCCCAAATGGGAATGTGGAAGCACTCAGATTTGCTGTTGAGTCTATATGCTTCTCTGTTCCCTTGCTAACCACCTAAGTGAAGAGTTTTGAATTGTCTAAAAAGCAGGCATGCCATAACTGCAAGTTTGAACTCCATCTTCTGAAAAGCATCTGAACCACTGTAGTCCCTCTGGCATGGATTTGGGTACCATATCCACATAAAGTTCATCTATACAAGGCGATGGCACTGTGCTGTGTCATCTGTCTTTGTTCCAGGTCTGACTGTGCAAGTATGGGGAGGGCAGCATTGACTGCAAATCATTTGAAAACATCTCAGCAAATACTGAGCTTCTTGATATGCTTCTTGATATACACAAATTAATGTTAAACTACTTCCCTAGTAGCATAATCCTGGTGCAACAAACTCCACACAGTGAGTTTCTACTAGAGCTTGACAAGTGACTCAGCCCCCCTCACGAATATCTTACTTTAAATGCTGGGGATAAGTGTCCTCATTTCATAGCATTCTAGCAACCAGGATGCTGGAAACAAAAAGGTGGGGGAAAAGGAGGCTCTTAATTGCTTTCCCATTAGATATATGCTTATTCCCAGGAACTACACAGAGGAAAAATCTTTGAAAGCTGGTCCTGATGAATGTAAAACCTGTAGCTGTTGTATTCTTTACATTTATTCCTCCATAGAGAAAATAACTACAGGTGGGAATTATCATGCCCCTACTATATGGATTTGGTGTTAGGGATTCTTGTAGAACTTTAGACTCTATCGATTTCCACAGATTGCTAAGAAAGTGTTGACTGCTTCTAGGGCTGCTCTTACTTGGTACATGGTTCCAAGTCTCCTTGGCTTCACAGTTGCTGCTACCTATTGTGCAGAGTAATGCGCTACTTACAAACCTCCTGTAAATAATATGTATTTTAAAGGCTCCAATAATTGTCCCTCAGATATATGTTGGCTCATTTCTACTTCAAACTAGTATTTATTAAAGTAATTGTGAACTCTGTAGTGTGTGTACCTCCTAGCACTGTGTAGCTATAAAACGTATAGGTATTGTCAGTTCCTTTTTTTTTTTTTTTCAGAGCAGGTTTTAGTATGTGTTACTTGATTTAGAAATTTTCAGCACACTTTGAACAGAGCATCATATACACACAATATATTTCAGAACATTACTCCAAGAGGACTCAGCATAGTGGAAAGTCTGATACTGGGTTTTAATTTTCAGGTTGAGTAGTTATTTAAAACAGTGAAAATTAAGGTTGGCTTTTTATTTCTTAATCCTGTTTCTTCTTTAAGGCTAGACAAATATTGATACACAACACATTCGCAGTTATTGATTTTCTTTATACATTTATTGCATAGTTTTTATTTAACGTTCCACTTAAATTGATTTTTTTATAAAAAACTCTGTGGTTCCATTCAGTTATTGAAGCTTTTATCTAACTGCATCATTTTATTTTAGTTCCTATTCCTACTGCTGCTCAGTTGCTATGGAAAATATGAAAGATGGGTCTGCTCCTGTCCCTTCCCCCTCACCCTGCAAGCCAAATTTTCTTTGCAGAAGAATCTGCATCTTCAGTTCTTGAGTACATTGCAGGGAGCAATAGCCAGTCAAATAAGCACACATGCAGAGCAGAGTCATAAGCTGTGTTTCCTTTAGTCCTGGCTAAAATTTCATAAGCAAACTCTCCTCTGAAAAGAATTCCCTTTGACACTGTTTGTATACCTTAGCATTATGTAAGGTAAGGGTGCTCAGCCGCTGCAGCATGGGGAGCTTGCACACACTTTCACCACACCAACAGGTACCATTTGCTCTTCCATCGCCCTTGGGGGAGCCCCAGGGAGCTGGAGGTGACACACCATGCCACATGCCCCTGTTCTCATTTTCTCATGCTCCATGGAGGCAGGGGGCGAGGGGCATGTCTCCTTCACACCCTGCAGGTGTGACAGCTGGGTCTGGTCCTGCTAGAGGGCTTTGTCTGTCTTTCCCCTTTGACCAACAGGGAAACTCAGACCTGTGGGTTGGGTCAAGGGGAAGCAGACTGGTGCCTGACATACCCCTTTAAATGTAGGACCGTAAATGTCTGAATCCTGTAACTTCCCACTTTTTAGGGCACAAACAAAACTTCTTCAGTGCAATGCTGAACAGAAAAATGAGCTCAGTTTTTAACATAGTGCTGTCACATAAATGCTGTTGAGACAAGTTCAGGAAATGGCATACGGCTCTAGTTGAAGCTAACGCCATGTGGAATTAATTGGGTTTGCAACATAGGTATGTTAGTTAAAAGTAAGTTTGTTGTGGTTTGTTTTTGTGTTGGTTTTGTGGTTTTTTTTATTATTTTAACATTCCCAGGCTGAAATAATGGAGTTTAGACAAAAGCAGGAAGAAGAAGCCAGGATAAGAGCACATCAAAACGAACAGAGGAGGTATGATACAAAAAATTCAGAATACACTTCAATTAAACTTCTAACCGGAAAGGGTCTCAAAACTGCAGGCATTCATGATTTATAAGACTATAGCAATGAGAATCCCTGGCCTCGCCTTTGGTTTAACTTTGCCTTCCAATAAGCTGCTAATACCCATCATTACAACTGTTCACTGTAATGCAGTATCACCCCAAGTGCCTTTTTCACTTTATCCTATCAGCATAGGATAGAGCGTAGGGCAGAAACTATAAGTAGTTTCATGAGTAACTACTAGTACAGTAGTTTTAGCTGGGAAATCGTTTCATTATTTATCTATCTGTTTATTTATTTATTTATTTTTACTTTATTTTAGAATTAGCTACTTTGTCCATGCCACATTTTCCTGCTGACTGTCACTGAAGTTAACAGGCAGATCTAAACATGTGATCAGATATGGGTACAAACAGCATCTGCTGTGCAGCAAGGTCTTCTGCAGCTGCAGTGCTGCATGGCCCAGGCTGCACCCCACTGCTGTGCCCTCTCTGCTCAGCAGTTCTAATCTTGCACTCCTGTCACTTAACTGACTTTCCATCACCTTGAAGCACAGCTTTATTCTCAACTTTGTTTTCTGCTGGTAAAAAAGATACAACGCTCAGGCTTTAAAATAAAACCACTTTTTTTTTTAAATGCCATTAGGGAAAAATATATATAAAAAATTACTTCTGTGGGCAGCTGCTCTCCATACTGTTTTCATTTCTTCATTTTTTTCTCTAGCAAAGATGCTGAAATAATTACCCATAGAAGTTAATGAAGGATTTTCAATTCAGTCCATCTCACATCCCTAGATAGAAATAATCCAGTATCTTGCATTTTACATCATTCTTACCAATAGCATTGTAAAACGTTAAAAATAACAGTCATGTCTAAGCATGTGTGTCAGTCCTAAGCATTAACAGAGAGGAAAAAGAAAGAGTTTTTGGAAGGTTTGAAAATATTTAAAACAGATTGAGGGAAAGTATATTTGTATGTGTGCATGTTTTCCAGATTGATGGAATAGTACAAGAAAATGCTAGAGTTTACTTCAGAGCTGGGTGGTAGGGAAAGTTTTTAGCTACACAAATTGTCTCTATTAGTAACAAGCTTAAGTGGGGTTTTTTTCATTGGCATTAGGAAATCAATACTTCTAGAAACTCTCCTTCTGTACTGAAGGCTGAAAGACTACCTAAGGTGAGTTGTCGAGATAGCTCACCTCCCTGATAAGGTGGGTGGTGGTATGCAGGTCATCTCTCTATGGAGAATTTTGGTGCATTTCTCATAGCAGCCAAGGTATGCCTCTAAATCTCAGTGGACTGATCACAGGATAAGGATGCACCTAGTGAATTGAAAATGAAATCCACCCTTTCTCATGCCAGTCCATGGTTGTTCAGCACAGGCTTGAAAAAACATAGGAAGATGGATATTGAACTGAGAATAAGGAAAGCCACTCACAGAATGTTAAAATTCAGAAGTTTTTGAATTCCTCAGCTACCTACAATCATTACTAATTTTGTTGTTGTTGTTGTATTTTAAGGGTAAATAATGCTTTCCTGGACAGTCTCCAGAACAAAGCACAAGCTAATAGCATCTACCAACATGGATATTCTGGGAGTCTGGACTGCCTCAGTAATGGCATCTGGGTAAGCATTTTGGGTACCAAATGTGAAAGCAATGAAGTTGTTTAAAAGTTGACTTCTTCCCCAGATAATGTTATAGGTCTGTGTGCATTTAGCATGCCTGGCAGAACTTACAGTCCTGGCTGGCAGCCTACAATAGCTTTTAAGAAGAAATCTTAAATATATAAGCTGTTCAAATGGAAGCAGGGAGGAACAGCTGCTCTTGCAGCACAACTTGATTGCATGGAACCGCATCTGAGGTACTTCCTTAAATTCAGAACAAGAGTAGTGAAATTGTAAAGGATTTTTTGGAAGTCTTTGAATTAAATATGTTTGGAAATGCTGTAAATATTTTAATATGATATTGAAAGTGGAGGGAAAAACTCCCATGAAAGGTCCAGATGTTCATTTTTCACCCATATAAAATTATGACAAAGACGACCCAACTATATCCAATTTAACATACATAGTATTTGTAAGGATTCTTTGAAGAAAAGATGTCTTGACTGCAGCCTATTAAACATCCATTAAATATTTTCAGCTGTCCTAATGAGGCATTAACATGACTGTTGTTTAGAATTGCACTCTTCAGTGTTAAAAAACAAAAGAATTATGTAGTATTCCCCTTATGGAAATTTCCATCAGGTTGAAATTCCATTGGTGAGAGGACCATAGTGCAAAAATGGCAGATTTATAAAGAACAGCAAAAGGATGAGAGTCTACGAGAATTTAGTGAATGTGCCAGTGTAGAGAAAGAAGTTTAGTTGATAACCAGAAAAGCTTGGATTGGGTTATTTGGACTGTCTAGTGCAGAGGTGTATCTTGGCAAATGAATGCCAGGAAGATTTGGGTTCAAGCATCTACAAAGTCAGGCCATGATAAAGAAGCAGACAGTCTTGCTGCTGCAGTTTTCCAGATACTGGCACTGGAACAAAAGAGTGTCTCAATCACTGCAAACTTTGGGTAAGCCCTGGGCCATGGTGGAGGGCTCAGGGACCTTGGAGTGAGGCTACCTTTGCGCATAGCAGTTCTCTTGGTCTTGCTGAGAGGAGGCAGGACCTGCCTGCCAGCACAACCTCTCCTAAGGTCTAGTGGCAGCTACTTGGAGAACCAGTTGGTTAAGGGCTTTACTGGTACAGCCTGTATCATGTGCCAGAAAATCCAGTAGCTGTTGGAAGGCGAGCTATAGATGTCCAGGCTAGTAAAAGAGTATGAGTAACAGAGCACTCTGTATGGCAGGCCTGGACCATCTCCTCCTCATGTGCTTCTCTGCAGAGAGCAGAATTAGAGACTTCAGGTAGGACAGAGCCAATTGATACCTAGTAAGGAGCAAAAGGCAATGTCTGCTGGATGGGGCTTGGCTAACAAAGGCAGCAAGGGCAGAAATTATTCTTTTATTTCACTTTGTGTCCTTTTTCCCAATTTATAAACTGTTTCCTGATAAACTTAAAAAAAAGCCTGTGACACAGTAAAGATCCCCAATATCTAAACTTGAGCATCTCCGTCAGAGCCCCTGCTGTGACCACTGAAAACCTTGTCATTGTCTGCAGAGGGAGCAGGGTTTTGCCTTTAGTCAGATGCCATGTGTCCTCTTCCACAGGGCAGGTGTTGGTACCACCAAACAAGTGCACTCAGCCCAGGCACAGTTTTAACAACAGACATATCTGTGACATACACAACCAATCTAAGCTTTTTAAAAAACATATGTGCTCAAAGAATGCATCAACACAAAAGCAATAAAAGCCTGTGTGTAGAAGTGATAAATTTCCTACTCTGATGTTTACTTAATGGCTCCCAAGGAGCTTGCCTTCTGTTGGGTAGTGCTAGATTATCTGTTTTTCTTTCATGCTGCAATGTGAGATTAGAAGACTAACCAATGGAGGAAAAAAATAAACTGTTAAAGAATATGTCATCATGAAAAGGAATTAAAAATGAGTACTGGTAACAAGAGCAAGCAAGAAAAATATCTCTCAAAAGATAGGCTGGAGGCTACAACCTCAGTGTCTTTGATTATACTAAGATTCTTCTCCCTTCCCTTGGGATTTTCAGCAAAAAAAAGATGAACTCCAGGTGGGGTTTACAAATTGTGTAGTCCGCAGCGTGGTGTTTTACAAGGGAGCTAACCAAAGCAGGTCAGACTGTGTACTAAGATTAAAAGAAATTTAAAATGTTCCTGAAGTTAAGACCTGCAGGTAATTTCCGAGCCTGCTCTGTCTGTGCAGTGGCAGTGAAAAGGAAATATTTATTCTCTTTGCTGCTTATTTTTGTCCTGATTGAACTCTTTATAGTCACAAACATTCCACACTTACAGAAACTGAACATCGTGCCAGGTTATCAGTCTACCTGCTGTATTTCTCATTATTATTTCTATTAGTCTGGTTTCCTAAGGAAATTAATTTTGTACAGTCACACTGTCTGTCTACATGTAGTAAGATTTTCAACCTGCTGGTTCAAATTCAAATTTGAAAGGGAGTATAAGTCTCAAAGATAATTCTACATGTTTCATGAAAAGCAATGGCTGGGCAGAAGAGAGACCCCAAAACAGTGCCCTGCTCTGAGGGGTGGTAGGAAGGACCTGGGTGCTCTGTGTGTTGTCAGGCTGCAACACTCCGGCCGATCGGCATGGGCACAGCTCCAGAGCAGCTGCACCTCTGCCCTGTTTTCCTGGGGGCTAGGGGATGCAAAAGGGGACATGGATATCACAGGGACACGGAGAGAAGATGGGGAAGGCAAATTTATTGTGTGTCTGGGAAGGGGGGAGGAGAGCTGTTGCGTTGCCCAATTGTGCCTTAGTCGACAGGAAACCAGTTTTCATTAATTCATCTGCCCTCCAGACATCTTCTGTTTTATTAGGAATATTTGTAAGCTGTTATTTTAAGAATTATCTTCATGAATGTATTCTTTTCGCCCTTTTTGGTTATAAATGCCAGGGCACTCTCTGGGTGGTTATGTGGTTTCTTTTTTTAATGGGAAGAACAATTTCATTAATTTCCACTTCTTTCTGTGAGCTATTGCACCCTTGAGAGAGCAGCAACTCTTGTTGTGGGCTGTCAATACAGTTTTGATGTCCTTTGCACTGCCATTGTCTGTAACATAAGGATAAATCTTTTAGGATAGGAGGGTAAAAAACCAACAGTTGTCATTTTTGACATCCAAGTTTGATCAATAAGATTTAATCCTTACTCAGCTGGGACCTATGATTTAGTATCTGTTCACTGTAATTGCAAAAATGATCAGTTTTATTTAGTAATTAAAACACTTCTAGTTTTACAAAAGAATAACATTGAAACAAGTTGCACATTTTTGTATTCACTCACTCATGTGATCTGCCCATGTTCAAGTACGGAGGGATTTGTAGAGGCTAAGTGCTAATGCATGGCACTGGCTCTGGCCTTTGTTTATTTTTCAGTGGAAATGGAGCACTGTCAAGGACCCTTTTGTCTATTCTATTAATGGGGAGAGGTCACATAGAGAATAAATGAAACTTACATGTCTACTCTTCTTTAATGAAATACTAGTTGTCTTGCTGAAACTCTCTGAGCTATAGTAAACCCAAAATGTAGAAGTCAACATGACATATTATACCTTCCTGTTTCATGTCTCCATTACACCCAAAGTCATGCATAAGAATGAGAAATGCTATTTCAGGTGCTGACTTTGCTGTTTCAGTTGATGCATAATTCTAGATATTTGTTGTGGGAAGCAACTATGCCCTGAATACACAGGTGCAGTGTGACAGGAAACACCATTCTCTCTTCCTTTCCCATATGCTGAACAGGAACTTGATGGATGCTGGATAAATCTGTTTTGAGGAAACACGATTTGTGGATAAAACTATTTTAAATAAGCATGGTTTGTGGATTAGCACTTGCTTTAGTTCTTCTAGCATGATCCATGGGAATGTTTCTTTGGAGTCTCAACTAGCACTTGATTTATGCTATTTGCTACCAATTTAAGAGGGATCACGTCATGAAGTTTACTGCTGCACAGCAAAAGAAGAACCATAGCTCAAAGGTCCCTGAAGTTAAGGCCAGCACATGTGCCACAATTTTCCATATACAATCAGTATTTAATGCAGACTTTCATGAACTTTTAGACGAATAGAGTTGCACTGAAAATGCTGGTTTCCCAGCACAAAGAAAAAGCTTGTATTTATTATGGGAATGTTGAGAATAGAATATTTATATAAGAAGGTTTCAGAGTGCAATCCACAATTTTTATGTTTATTTTAACGAAGAATGCAGTTTGCTAACTTAGCTTTTATGTGGTTAGTCTGTGTACAATCTGTGTTGGAAAGATTATTGATTTTTTTCCTAAAACTGGTTGCTTTGGGTTTTTCTTATTGAGAGTAATGTGCTTGTCTTTCCTGGCAGAAGGATGGCAGAAAATAAATAAACTACACAGCAGAAGTATCAGCATCGATATAGGGACCTCAGATGAGTAGGTCCAGAAATGCTGTAGCTGAGTTTAATGACTTACCTCTGACAAGGCAGTCAAACAGCATATGCAGGTGTGTTCTGCCTGGCTTGACTCTGAGCTCAATCATTCTTTCCTTTGAAAATCTCATCCTAAAAGAGAATAGTGAGAGTATGGGGAGGAGCAAAGAAACTTTTCACTCTTCCCAATTGTGTGAGATCAAGAAAGGATTGAGGCATCTGAAGATATTTGGAATACATCGAGGCTGATTTTTTCCAAAACCAAGATATATTTATCTCCTGAGTCGATACACCCTGCTATTCATATTGAGTTCAAATTGAAGAAATATTTATTGCTAGAACTGGATTATTGTGGAAGGGTTTACTTGTATTTTGAGTGGAGTTTCAAAAGACAGGAAATGGCACCAAGTAAGCAAGAAAGTTCCACACAACTGGATAACCGTAATTCCTTGCATAAATATGTGATTGTACTGTACATTCTACTGTACTAAGTATTTTTTTCTTTTGTCAAGGAGTCAAACTACTCGGAGTAAAGAAGGAGAAAGGTAAGAATAATGAATTTGTTTGTTCATTTTATTACCAATGCTGGCATTAAGTTAGCTTCATATTTGACATTTCATTATGACAGTTTATGTGGTTTAATTCTCAAATAATATGAGAGGGGACATTAAAGTAAATACTTTCTAACTCTGTGTTTGGGGCCATAAAATTGCACATAGGTATTCTGAAACACATTCTTTCATAAATGCCCCATCCCTGGAAGTGTTCAAGGCCAGGTTGGATGAGGTTTTGAGCAACTGGGTCTAGTGGGAGGTGTCCCTACCCATGGCAGGGGGGCTGGAACTAGATGATCTTTAAGGTAATTTCCAACCCAAACCATTCTATGATTCTGTAAATAACTGCAGAACATGTATTTCAAGTCAGAGGAAGTGCTGATGGAATGGAAGGCGTCTGCTGGGAGTGCCTTGATATTTAGTGATAAAACCTCAATACAGCCATGTTCTCTGTGTTGTGGACTCTGAATGGATAAACCTGGGCAGCTGAGGAATGTGGCTGGAAACTTCGGGTACTGAGACACATTATTCTTGCCTTAGTAGATGGCTTTGACATAACATTTTTTTTGAGAGCTAGGATCTTAGAAAGAGGATTTTTTTAAAATAAATCAAACTTTAAAAAGCCTCTTGCTTTCAACCCTTCTCTCACAAGTGCAGATATTCTTCTGCGACTTTATTCCTCATTTTCTGCTCCAACAGTTATTGGAGTATTTTTGCAGAAGGGTTGTATTCTGAAGACTTCCCATGAGTCGTCTTTTCAGTTTTATGAGGAGAAAAATTGTTATCAAAAATTAACTCAAATTCACTAAAGAAATTCCAACGAGTAGATAAAGGTAGTTCCCCACAGGGGAAGGAATGAGCATCTTTTGCAACCTACAGTACTATTAGGTTTAGTAAACTGTGGGCAGCTGAAGGAGTTCAACACATTGGATTCTTTGTTGTTTTTCACAATATCTGCAATACCAATAATATATTTACATATGAACTATGCAACAATTATGGGTGGGTGCACTTTTTAAGTCTTGTTTTACTGTTGTTTGGAAAACATGTTTCAGCTTGCTACATTAATATATTGTTCAGAGAGTTATTAATATGTCTGCAGATAATTAAGACACTTTGTAAATTAAATTTACAGAAAGACAGAAAACCCTTCATGAAGGCATTACATAATTAAAGCTAAAACCTGTCAGAGGAAAAGGGAGACTATTTTCCAGTGGACTTAAGGCTAGAGAAGTTGACTTAGATTTTTGGTTTTGCTGCAAAAGATCATTTTTAATTCTGTTTTCTCCCTCTTGTTACAGGGTATTGGAGAAATATTCGCTTTTATCTGGCCTTGGCCAAATGACCTTGTAAAATCTCCAAGAAAGCGCTCTTTTATCATTGTGATTTCTTTTTCTACCGTTACTTCAGCTTCACACCCAATTCATGAGCAATCTGCAGAGACTGGTTTCTAGCTGTCGTTATTCATGCATATTTGAAGCAGCTGATTATGAATGTCCTATTTAATTTTTAATAAGAGAATGTGTCAATTTTTTTCATAAATTGTTTTGCCTCTTGCAGGATGTAATTATCCCTGTCTTTGGGATCCCAGTAAAATAAGATATTAGTGGCTGCAGAAGCTGCAGTAATATCTGTGTTTACTTGCTCCTGTATACCCAGACAAAAATGTCTTAGAAGCTTGAACTACAGAAGGAGGAATAGGGTTTTCTTTTGGTATGGGAAAGAGAAGTGTTGCTGGTTTGGTTTTGTTTTGTTTTAGTGGAGATTTTGTGGAATTGTTTCACTATTGTATTCAACAGCAGACACTCAAGAAGAAACAGATGAGTGTATTGTAGACAGGTTCTTTTAAATATGTTCTTAGAAAAATACAACACATGAAAAAAAGTAAAACTTAACACTGCAATTTATTTCATCTCTCACACATCTTTTGTGACATGTTATACCAGTTTTTCATTTTGCCTGTTTTAGCTTGGTAACTTCTGTTACATGAGTGGGGAAAGCAACCACAAGATTAGCTTTATTTTCTTGCTTTTCTTTGTCCCTCTAGTCTGATGGAATTTAATTTATATCTACTTGTTTCTGCAGATGACAACATTATAATGCTTTCCAAAAGTCAGATGTATGACCAAGATATTTCTAATGGAAAAGAAGGGTCCACAGTACCTGTTAGATAAACCATGCAGACAAGAAAAAATATCTGCAATATTTACAAGTACATCTTAGGCAAAGTTAAAGGTTTCTTGAGCAGATTTTTCAGTGTGCAGGCATGCCACAACATTTGTCCCTCACCCTTGCAATATGGAAACTTCATAACGGATCACCTGAAGTTTTATTTTGAACCAGCTATGTTTGTTTTCCTCTCTGGGAATCCCTGAAGTTGCCCTTGGCTATCTTTGCCTCAGAGTATTACTCAAATCTCTCATACTACTAGCTAACTGATGTTAATAAAAAATGCCAAAGACCTTGGTAATGCTCTGTGGTTTAGACTTTTTTAAAGTATCAACAGTGGGAAAATTCCCTGGGAAGACTTTTGCATACCTACCCAGTGGCACTGTATTGCAAGTGGCACTTGGCTGTGCTATCAGACTGCTGCTTTGGAAATTAAATTCACACCTCCCTCCAAAACTCCCTCACTCAGCCTCTTTTATCAGATATCAGGGCTGGGACTAAATGTCTGTCGAGTGGGATATATTTACATGCATGCACATATATTTGAAAGGAAATGTCTTTGCTTTAATCAGATCCTTTTATTATACTCTAATCAGGCTAAGACTTGCAGGTGGTCTTTTTGAAGTAGCAAACCTGCAGCCTCTCTGCACTTGATGTATGTATGATACCCCTAGACCCTGCTGACAAAGGCTGAGTGGGTGGGGAAGCCACCGTGGTCACTGACAAATTAAAATTCAGTATGATTGTGTTGCTGTGTTTCTATATCCAAAGAAAAATAACTTTTTATTAACCTGCTACTTTCACATTCAAGGAACAGGGATGGCAAGTCACCTTGACTAACCTCTTCCATTAAGCTTGTCTACTTTCTTTTGGCTGTCTACAAAGATGGAACTTGATCACAATCCTCAAAGTGCTTCCACTTATCCAGTGTTTCAATCTCTTATTTGAAATGCTCTCTACAAACAATTTCAGACATTAACTATTCCAGCTCTTTTCAATGGTGAAGTATCTGAATTTTTCCTCTCCTATTTTTTCTGAACAGAACAAACACATCTATATGAGCAGTGGCCCAGGAAGTGTCTTTGAGAGCCATAGCCTGCAATGGAGATGACAAGAAGTTACATGCATCCACGAATTGATTTTAGCAGGATGTCTGGAAAATGCTGTTCTTACTCTGCTGGAAGGCTTCCAGTATCTCAGAATTACCACCTCCCCACACACACACACATCCTGCCAAAATTTTAAGCTTGAAAGCAAAGGGATGTTATGACATCTCTTTAAAAAGGTTATAATGAAATGAACTGGTGAAAGACTGGGAAGATGGCTTTGTGTGTGTCCAGAGTTAGGAACTAATCGTTGGGTGTGTTTGCTCTCTACCTGTTAGAGTAAACCTTGGACAAAGGTTTTCAAATACAAATAGGTGCCTCTAGTTACGAGTTACAGTGACTGAATTATCTCTTATACAGTGGCATAAAACCAGATTTTATTACAATATAACAGTAAATGGAGGTTCATTTTTTGGTTTTAAAATTGTTGTTGTCCCAGTGTAATCTGCAATGATGATCTTGCTATTTCAGAAACAAACTTCCAACAGGGAGTATTGGGGCTGGAAGTTACAAGAGGAAACCGCCTTGCTTTTTCATTGCTGAGAAAAAAATCATTTTAACAAACTGACTAAACCATTATGATCAGCCATTCTGAATTCTGATATAACTTGACAGCAAGATTCCTATGTTTAGATTTTACGGTCTGCCTAAGTCAGAAACTACCTTCCTATGTAGAAATGCAATGTTCATTTGAGGACTTACAACATCGATTCTCTATTATGTACCTAAAAGTTGTTCCAATGGTTTAACTATCCCTGCTTTTAAAAATATTTGCCTGACTCCTAGTTCAAACTTGACAAGTTTCAGATATCTGAATTTTCTTAACCACTAACCACTGTTAGTAGAGGGGGAGCATTGTCTGTGACTGGGGCTGAGTAGAAATGCAAGCGTGAAGATGAGAGAAAATGTACTTGGGCTTCTTCAGTCTCTCATTACAGGTTTTCCAAATTTCAAACCATTCTAGGGATCTAATCTGAACTCTCTTCAGTCTGCTCTCATTAAAAAGGAGTGGGGCTTTTTCTTGCCAACATTAATTTATTTTTTATTTCACTTACAGATCACATTCCCTGTTCCTAGCTGTTTGATCTTTGCACCTAGCTCTTTAATTAAAAGAAGTCAAGCGCAGATTTTCCTGCTGTATGGACGTCTCTCTAGAAGCTCTCTTTTTCTCTCATTCAGTTAGTGCCAACCACAGACTTTACCACCAATTTCTGTTGCCTTCTGTCACAATCCATGAACTCCCCTGAAGTACATTTGGATAAGAAAACCCTACTAGAAATGTTATTTTTGAAAGGTCATTCCCATTTATCATTTTCTTATAAAATCTTTCTAGTAAATTTTTAGTTTGTTTACCTAGACTTTGAAGTCTGAATAATTATTTTTTCTTTTCTTTCAAATTAGAAAGTCATGTGGCCTTATGTAACTCTGCTATTTTGATAAATGCACATTTTGTCAGACTAGTAATCCCATCAAAAATGCAATTTATTTATCTTTAAAGTTTTATCTTTCATTAAACCATGCTGTCTGGTATTAATTATGCTGTTCACCCTTAATTCTTTATTGAGCACATCCTATTTTGCCTTCCTGAGATTTTGACCTGGGTAAGCATTAAATTGACAGACCTATATTTACATTTTCAGCACATTATCCTTTGCAAATATTGCAAAATTTGTTTCCTGTCTTCTCTGTTCAATCTTTTGGATAGTCACCATATCTCAGAGGACTTACCCAGTATCTTACTTTGAAAACAGCAGTTTAACAGTATCTCATCAGTCAATACATCTACAGCCAATGGTCCGAGTTTTCTGCTTTGCTGATATTTAGTAACCCACTGCTTTACTGAAGGAGTAAAAATATATATTTCCCTATTCTAAACTGGAAATAGCCATCTGTCTGTTTCCCAAAAATAAATAAGAATTTATTTTATTATCAGAACTGAGGATTTTGCATTTTTGTCTCCTCTTTGGCACAGTGTTTTTTATTGAGCTAGTCTGTGGGAGTGTATCATGGTTTTAACCCAACCCTTCCAGTGGCAAAACACCAGGCAGCCGCTTGCTCACCCTCCGCAGTCCTAGGGAATGAGGGGAAAAAATGGAGGAATAAAGGTAAGGAGACTTGTGGGTTGAGATAGGAACAATTTCATAACTGAAGTAAAATAAGATTATATAATAATAATTTAAAAATATACAAATGAGAGATACACAGTGC
>VZTO01001230.1:113988-132351 GCA_013400615.1 Syrrhaptes paradoxus | reverse complement strand
GGTATTGGTGGATGAGAAGCTCAACATGAGCTGGCGATGTGCGCTTGCAGCCCAGAAACCCAACCGTGTGCTGGGCTGCATCAAAAGAAGCATTAGCAGCAGGTCAAGGGAGGTGATTCTCCCCCTCTACTCTGCTCTCGTGAGACCCCACCTGGAGTACTGTGTTCAGATGTGGGGCCATCTGAACACCATAGTATCAACTAGCAAAAGTGCAGCTGTTTACTAACTGCTGTGATATGGTTTTAAAATGCTGTAGAAAGCTTTACAAACTCTACTTATTTCTATATGACATACAGAAGGACAAAAGTCAAAGAATAAAGGAAGAAGAAATACGTGGAAGAGACAGAACCAACATTTATATTGGTAGCAAAGGAATTATACCCAAGTACAGTATGGAAAGTATATCACTGAGCTGGGATAATGAAGCAGATGGATTTTTCTCAGTGAAGGAAACTTAAATGTCCTCATCGACTTGTAGCAGTGTGTCAACCTAGATACTGTCTGTATGTTGCAGAATGATAGGGAACAAGCTACAAGACTTACTAGTTTTAATGAATTGCAATGACATCCACAAATCCCAGTCCAATGACATGAATTATCCTCATGTCTTCACTCTGTAACAGAAATACATGCATAAGAAGAAGGGGATGGAGCTGCTTTGATATTGCCAGGTGAAGTAGCAGTGCAGACAAAGGCAAGAACTATAAGGCATGAAATAGATAATATACCACCAGGAAAACAAATGACAAATTCTTATTCTTACTGTGAAAGAGAAAAAGGTAAAAGAAAAGAACTCACTGTTTTGACATGTTTCCAGCAAGATGAAACTCACCTTAAGACAGTGATACTAAGCAGCAGTCCTGGATACACTTTTTCTGTAACAAATCTGGGGAGCAAAGCTCTTAACTGATAATTGCTTATTGCATACATATTGTTCTGATTGTGGGCAATACTTTTATCTCAACTAATTATTCCACGGAAACAGCAAACTATCCCTCTGACCTGTCACTTGAAGAATTTTTTATCACTATGGGCATTTTTGTTTTGCTATGCAGAGATTTATAATGGTTTCAGTAGAAAAATTAAATGTAAGTTTTCTACTTCTCCAAAATCTTAATTTCCCACCTCTTTCTAAATAATCCACAGATAGGATTCATCTGCTTCTAAAATCAAAAAACATAGTTCTGACATAGTTGCCCTTGGCTCCTTTTGGTGTAGTAAAAAAGGTATCTGTTTGCTGATGAACCTTATCCTAAGGTAACTTTCTAATGTAGGTAATTTTCAATTATTTCTGGATGCCTGTCTGGACTGGCCACAGAAGAATCCTCCTGGGATTTGCTTTAGATGACCACTCTTGGATGGTGAAGGAGGCTGACCTGGATCCCTTGAAAATCTTAAGACCTTGATATTCCTTTGTGGGTTATGGGTCAATGGAGCCTGATGAAACTGCATCAGAAATCAGTGGACAGCTTCTAGGAGCCCAGATGACCCTCATCCTATAAGGTCATTGGCTTTGTTCTCAGTGAGACCAAGCAGATGACTCTAAATTGGTATCTGTAAAGGTCAGATCAGACTGCGGGGACCCAGCCTTTGTGAAAGTCAAGAATCTTGCCTGGGGCTGGTAATGCAATTGCTGGAAAAAAAGTTTCGTACAGTAGGTAATAATAATGAAGACTAGCAAGGATATTGCTTGAGAAATTGTGTGCATTCGAATGTGTACATTTGTTAGGCTGGCTGGGATACAATGCCTATATCGTATTAGTAAAGGGTTTTGCTCAATAGGATCAGATTGGTACAGCAAAACTGGTGTTGCTGAGGAACCCAGGCCTATGCTATCCTTATTTTTGGTAGTCTAGACTATGACTAACTCTGCAGATTGAAGGCCTATTAGTGATTGGAGCATTTTGGAGGCACTACAGGAGTCCTTTCTATACTTCAGCTTCATCCAGAAAAAATAATGATCCAAGACTCTTCTGAAATGTGAACCCAAGTGTCATGACTGCTATACCAAGATTTGCTTCAAGTGTATACTGCTGATCTGAATTAAAATACTGATGCAGACACACACAAAATTTTAGTTCCATTGAAAATCTCAATAAGTTGAAGAAAATGTTTATTCAGTCAGAATGAAGATCCAATGCAATTCCTTCCCTTTTCCCTTTATACAGTGTTTTATTTTCAGAAACACTGGGAACAATTTGTTCTTCTTATAGTCATGAATTAAGTCCTCGGATTGGTGGGAGCAGAAAAGCAAGGCTCCTCCACCCACAGTGCACCGAGGTCTCCTTGATTTGGTAACTTAAAGCAGCTTGCTTGGGAATGCAGTCAAGATGTCAGACAGGTCTCAGGTATGTTTCATTACCCACATAGATGTGTTCCCACCATGTTCTTTTGAGTTTATTGGATCAACATTTTTTTGACGTGCGTTGAAAATTCACAAATTATTTATTTAAATGCTGCTAAATATAAAGTCATCCTTATAGAAATAAAGAACAGAGCCCAAATGGACTAGACGGTTTTCTTACAAAGCAATAACTTTGAGATGACTTACTCCCCCATGGGACTCAAGGTTGGTCTTAACATTTACAAAAGAAGGTAATGTTAACAAATTCCTGCATTAGAGCTTGTACATGTGGCAGCAGTGCCAACTGGAAGGATTTGAGCTATGACTTACACATTTCCAGTTCCCATTGTGACCATCTACACTAAGTTATGACTTCACAGGTTGAAAAATGTAGCTCCGGTTCAACTAAAATTGTATGGTCTTGGGTGGTGGAAGGGTGGGGCATGTTAGTCAATGTAATCCTATGGTCTTTGATGATATATAATGCACATAATCCTGTGTCCTTAAAATTAGGAATTATTCCAGGAAACTCTATGGAGAACTGAGACATGTTTGCCGTGTTTCTAGAGGAGTGTTAATGTGGAAGACCTAGTCATATGAATTGGAAAAGGGCAGGTGAACTAAACCACAGCTACTCTTTGATCTGTGCTTCTCACCTTCCAAATCCCTGCCTTATTCTAACATAACCATGGAAGGAAAATGCTGGGGTGATCCCAAATTCAGGTATTTTAATGCATTCCCTGGTATTGGTTTATGGATTGGGAATACCTTTTCTTCTCTGCTGAAGCTATCACAGGCTATGGATCATGAACAGTGCAATAGAAATAATAAACAACATTCATAAACTCTGCAGACAGTCAGATATTCTGCTGTTTTCAGCCTTGCTAAAGTATATGACACTCCTGCATCAGTGCTGTACAAGTAAGTAACATTAATGTGTGCAACCTGTATCTAAAAATTGACCAGTTTTTGAGTTTGAACTACCACATTTTCACATCCCAATACAAGGCTTAAACATTTGGTAAGACAATTTCCTTTTTTCTTTTTTTTTTTTTTTTGTTTAATTGAATTCCTTTCTCTTCCTTGCTTTGTGTGTGATCCTACCTGCTGTCCTCATGTCAGTAAATCCGTTGACACAATGGGAACACTGTTGAGAGAGCATTGCCTGCTCTGGGACTGCTGGCACAAAGCAAAGCAAATTTGACATCATTTCAATAATTTTATGACAGTACAGCTGCTTTCCTCCGTGCTGTTTTTGTGTCTCCACAAGCTTTTATCTCCCTTCTTGATTATCCTGGAGAGCTGACTGCCATCTAGTGATCCCTTTAACCACCTTGCTCCCTATTGTCACTTTACAATATGCTTGTCTTACAGCTCCAATCTTTTAGTTTATAGCCTGCCCTCTTTCTCTTTTTTCCCTGGTGTTATGAGCTATATCAATTATAAAGCTTTGAAACGCCACCTACCAATCCCAGCAAAGGACAAACTAAATGTGATATTAAGTCATAATTTTAGTCCACATAATTTTTTTCGCCTTCTGTATTTTATAGAAGGGATATTGGATTTCTGTGTTTCACTGTAACCTAGCTGTCAAATAAAATACTTCAGCAAGGGAGAAGGTTGTTTAACCCACCAGCAATGAACCATTGATTATGGTTGAATGTATTTAGCACTTTAATGTGCCCATCTACCCTGGTACATGCTGTCCATGCTCTTTGGCTGTTTCTCTAAGTGAGCTGGTGCAGCTGCCTCTGTGCTGAGGGAACAGACAGAGCTCAACTGTTTCCAGCACCATGCCAAGAAAACCTGCTTGGAGCAAACCTAATGACTCCATGCTGCAAAAGGAAGTATCCTCACTGCACAAGTCCTTAAATGTCAGCCATCCCCCAGGAGGTACTTCCCCCAGCAGTGACAAAATGAGACACTGTATATAGAAACACGGTCCTTTTTCCGAGTTGTTTAGTCACCTAGTTCAAATTAGATGCAAGCTGTCCTTAATTCATTAGCATCTGAGTAAGGCTCAGAGGAGGTAAAACACTCCTACTGCTGAGAATCATGATAATTAATTTCTGAGTCCAATCCAATTAAAAAAGAACTTCAAAGGGACTTTAAGCAGGAAATCTGAGATGTAAGTTATTTGAAATATGAGGTGTTAAACTCTCTTCCCATGCAGTTCTAGATATTCTTACTTAAGCAAGTGAAGGTCTTCCTGTCTCTTTGTCTGTGTGTTCATTTGGAAAAGGATAGAGGAGGAGGAAAACAAATATTTTATAGCAGCAGGCAAACAGCCTGCTTTCCAGATTGGCAGGTAACCAGACTGCATATAAGAAAAAATAAAAAAAAAGAAAAAAAAAAAAAAAAAAAAAAAAAAAAAAAAAAAAAAAAAAAAAAAAACCAAAAAATAAAAAAGAAAAAATTTCAAAAAAAGAAAAAAGAAAAAGGCAAAACAACCAACAACTGCGAGCCTAATGTTGAGCTGGCAAATTTTTCCATGCATCAGAATAGCAATCATATAAAAAAGACAGGTGCTCAAAACCACTAGAGAAATCAGTGTGATTTATTCAATGCATTCAGGGAATCCCAGACACATGTTGATCCTGGGAGAGGAACTGAAAGCTTAATTTTTCAGTGAGCAGAGAAAGAAGGAACAATTTGTCTGAAGACCATGAGGACTCTAGGAAATACAAATAATATCAAGGCATTATGAATAGATTTGTTACAGGCACAAACATCACTCACATCCTAGTACCAGCCAGCCAAAGCTGCAATGCAATATCCCTGGCATAGCCACACTGAGCATCCAAGCCAGCTTCATATGTCTAAGACTGATGTAAACACCATAACTAGCTTTGAAAATTACTCAGGTGAGATCTGTCATTTCTTTTCTCTTAGAGCAAATGAATCCCCAGAAGAACTGAAAAAGCAAGCACAGGCAGATATTAGGAAACACTGCACCTATGAGGATTTTGCAAGTGACCTGGACTCATTTTCTCATTTTTTCAATGACTCTGTCATTGCCCACTGATGATCAAAGGTAGTTGCTACTGTCTCCCTGCCTCAGTTTTACCATCTGGAAAAGGGGATAATTGTGGCAGCTTTTTCAAGCATTTCAAGACCTATCAAGGTAAAACGTCATTCAAAAGAAGTTTTCTGTAACAGAGCATACTCCAGGTATGCCTATAACACGGTGTCCTGGGTTAAGATGAGACAGAGTTAACTTTCTACATAATAGCTAGCCAGAGGCTGTGTTTTGGATTTGTGCTCAGAAGAAAGCTGATAAAAAGTTATGTTTATGCGGCTGCCAAGGTCTTTCAGCTTCTCTGGCTGTCTGGAAACAGGAGAAGCTGGGAGGGAGCACAGCCCCAGTTACTAGCCCAAGATTTGATCTTAGGTTTGGGATTGAGACCCAAAGTGGCCAATAATCTATTCCATAACGTACACATCACGCCCAGTATATAGGTAACGACCCTCTGGAAGACTGTCCCTCTTTTGGTTCCAGATCTCTTTCACTCCGGGTCACCTTGCTCCAGGTGGTCGCTCTCCCAAGGCCTTTCCCCCTCCACCCCAGTGAGATCTCAGTCTGGGACGCTCGGGCTGTTATCTCTGCTCCATTAGTGCAGTTTTGGGACTCTCCCTGCTCCAGGGTCGTTAGCCAGGAACAGGCTGAGCCTTGGTCATCGTGTGGGGTCAGTGTCACTGTGTATCACTCATTTGTATATTTGTATACTGTATTATTTTCACTATTATTGTAGTTTAGTTATTAAATTGTCCTTATCTCAACCCACGAGTCCTTTTTTCCCTTTACCCCTTTAACTCTCTCCCCTGTCCTCGGGTATGGGGGGGAAATGCATGAGCGGGTGTGTGGTTTGGCCCCCAGACAAGGGCTAACCCTTCACATGGTCAGTGCTGGAACTGCAGGTCATGGTCATGTCCCTAGCTCAGTTTCAAACTGCTTTCAAAACTCCTTCCTAAAAGCCAGGTAAATGGGGTGAGCTGTACACCTCCTATTTTGCTTGCAGCACCTGGGCTGCTAGTTTTGAGGCCAGTTTGTCTACAAAAGCTGAAGTAATGGGATTATGCTGTGAAGAAGGCACTTGTTCATGCTGGGCATTTGCATTGCTGTCAGAAAACCTTCACACCCAGGAATTTGCTGCTAAGCATAGCAGTGAAGAGTGGAGATGTTTCAATCCGGCTGTAGCGGCAGGTGGCTTTGCAATAATTAGTCACATTCTTTCCCCTTCACAGAAATCAATTCATTTCCACATTATGTCTCTGTGTTTGTCGTATTGATTAGTGATACACAGCACACCCCAGAGAAACCATTCCTGGTCTCTTTAAGTTAACATGCAGGAAAATATGCTGTGAAAATTGACTACCCAAGCAAAGTGGCCAAGCAAAACAGAAAGTGATGTCCCCAGGAGACAGCCTGTCGTGTCTGTGGCCCTGTCCTCTTGTAACTGGCTACAGCCAAACTGCAAACCAAAGTGCCACAGGGATCTGCCCAAGGGAAGCATTCACAGGGTGGTACGAGCCCCAGAGACCCGAAGGATTATGTTCCCAGGAGCTGGTGTCTTTTGGTTGTGAGGCTCGGGGTTCACCCCAGTTGGAGCTAAAGGTTGCCCAAGGCAACCTGAAAAACTGGTGCAAGTGAGCTTTTGCAAAAAAACCAAGCTGTCCGTGAGAGATGGTACCTGGTTCAGCAGATGTCATTGATAGCGTTGACTTCAGCAGGAGCGATACTTCACACAACAGCAGCCAGTGTCATGGAGGACCATCCACCTTGCAGACTGGACTAATTAAAGAACTGCTCCTCTGCCAGCTGGACAATCAATGTCTTTTGTACTATTATGGAAACTAATCATTTGCTGGATACCTTTATGAAGTAAAATAACTCCTAAGGCCCTTAGATTAAAAGAAGCAAACAAACAAACAACAAAATCTTTGATGGATGTAGAGAATATTTCCTGATTTCCTGGGTTAAGACGGCATCAGAATTTGAGAAGCCTTGAAAATGTTGGTTTCCACATGCTCGAATGAAAGAATTAATTCTTTCCAAATGGTACCCAGTATTCCACTGGGCTGCTGAGAAAGCACCAGGAATTGAATTGTAGCATCAGTTGCTTCCAGTGATGATGAAGCAATTTTCTATTAGAATTGGACATTTTGTAATTCACTTGTCTTATTTGGGCTACAAAAAGGTTTGCCTTGAGATTTTTATTATTTACTCAATACTTAATTGCCACACTAGAATGCATTCACAGAAAAGCACGTACCAATTTTTATTGTCAATTGGGTGGTTCTGTTTTTCTTTAAGAAACAAAAAAATAAAGTATTTCCTGTTGTGTTGCAGTTATGCATCGATCCTTAGGCAAAAATAAAGCAGAAGTTCAGAATAATATGGCCGTGATACAGTACACATACAGTTTTATTGTAGAATTGCTTTTGCCCATTTACGTTTCTGATTGGCTGCTTGGGCAGAAGGAAATTAAGCCGTAAAGAATAAGATGCCGTACGTGATATTTCATTTCTGGAGTAATGGCAATGGAAATGTGCAGGCTGAGTGCCCCATACGTTCATCTCCCCTGGTATCCAGAAGTGAAATGAAATGTCACATACAGCTGCCCTAGCCTTCAACAGCTTATTTCACTGTAACATTTCAGTAAAACACAAGATTAAAAGGAAGTCCAAACCCTCACCCGATGTTGCTTCAAACAGCTTTGGTGTGACTCTTTTTTTTATTACACAGATGACAGCTCCCTAGTTTATCTCTCCGGCCATTGCTTTTATGTCTGTCTGACTATCACATCATTTCACTCAGCAGCAAATGGGCAACAGTGTGTATGTACTCTTATTGCTTAAAAACTGGTCTGAAAGGTTCCCCTAAGCCGGAGTGTGTTTGAATAGTCTTGCTACTGCATAGTCCTTGCATGTCTTTGAGCAAGAGACTAACTAACCACAGCATGAATGCGCTGTAAGAAATCAAATCTATTCTCTGAACAGCACTTCTCTGTTCTTTTACTTAATTTTCCTTTTTTTTTTTCCCTTTTCGTACAGGAACAATTAGCAAAAGAGAGTAGAAAGAAAATAATTCACTTAAAATACCCCTGTAACATTATAAAGTACAGATTTAAAATGGAGTTTGATAAGTAGCTCATTTATTCTTTTGCAGGCACCTTTGCTTTTTCTGCAGTGAAAGAGAACATTTTCTTTTCATGGCCACTGGGATGCCAGCAGGGGGTTGACTTCAATGAGAGCTACATTTAGCCGTAAATTTAGATGTGGTGCCAAACTGTCATGATTAAGGAATTACATTACGTTGGGTCTTGAAAGGTGAACAGAAATATTATTAAGAAAAAAATGACATTCCACTACGTAGTGAGGCAAAACGTCCTCATATGTATTGTTAGCAGACACTTCAGACATTTTTTCCTAAGTATAAATTTTTCTCCCTTAATCGTTTCACTGCATTGCTGGTCCATTGCTGGTCTTCTGCGTGGAGCCACCCCAGAGACTCCTGCAGTCCCCAGCACGCCATCTCTTCTCATCAACAGGTACTGGACAGGATTGGCTGTGAGCTGTCCCACTGGTTCCCGTGCGAGGGAGTCAGCAGAATTCCTGACGGCTGCTGAAGAATGAAACCTGCTGATATGAGCAGGGAAAGACAGGTTTTTTGTCCCTGAAGTTCATAAAAACAGTTTTAAAGTATTTTTAATCTGAGAAACAGCTTCTCTTCTTTCAAGGAAAACATCTATTGGAATTTATATAAACAGAAACACATAGAATCAAAAATCACATTAAAAAAAAAATCCTCAGTCATATTTCAGGAATCTACTGAGTTTTTGTCAATACAGATTAAAAGTTTAAAATAATGTGAGTTTCAGTGTAGAAGGCTATTGTTTGTCAAAGATACTGACTGGATGGCTGAGCAGCAGTATATTATTCCATAAAGAATATGGCTTAATCATTTCATTGGTTATCATATATTATATTGTATCTAGTATAGATGTACAGTATATATAGAGTAGATTATTTTTATACACTGTTTCAAATTTTTATGTATGTTTTTATATACAAAATATGCTAGTATAAAATAAACAAGGCTAATATATAATAGAAATTAAAATATGTATATAAATATATTTACATACAAATATATATGTTTAAACGTGCACACATGAGTGTATATATTACGATACGATATATGTTATATATTTATGTGTTATATGTTATATGCTACATGATATATATACATATTCATTGAAGTGAAGGAAATTAGATAGTGTTGGTGCTGTCATCTGCCCTTCGCACTGTTTTGATTATCCTGAATCCACAGTCTGTTTCTGTGTCCTCGTTATCCTTATTAATATCACTGTTCCACCTTTGCAGACCATTGTCAACCCTAGAGTGAGACACAGTAGGATATTTACCACAGGCAGAAGAATCTCAAGTTGGGGAATCTTCCTTTAGTTAATTTATAGCCAGCCAACACAAGCACCTGGTAACTGATCTGGATATTGAGAAAAGAAGAAAAAAAAGAAAAATAGTAAATTTTTAAAATTTACAGAAATATCTATCATTTCCCCTTTTCCCCACCACATGGTCACCTGGTCACCTTACAGCCACAGTCCCTCTAGATGTTACTGCCCCTGCATGGGTTGTTCCTGGCTGCAGTCCTCAAGGGTGTTCCTGCCCTGGCATGGGTCACCATGGCCATGGTCCCTCAGGGGTGTCCCTGCCCCAGCGCTGAGCACCCATGGCCACAGTTCCTCATGGGTTTCTCTAGCCATTTCAGCATTGGTTTCCCTCTCATCCCCCAAGAGTGTGTCTCTAGTTCTAGACACTGGCAGTTTCTTTCTTAAATTTGCTTGGATGCATTAAACAACATTCTTTCTTGCACATACCCAGCCTATCCTTCACACAATAGTAATGTCTTCTGTCATTATGTCTTTGAATCTAGTGAGTCCTGGATAAGGGTGGTTTCACCACCTTCACCCTGCTTCATTCTTCATTCCACTCTGTGGGTTCTGCCCTCTGATGTAAGCAAAGGAGCCATTTGCAAACAAGATACACTTTGAGGTACTTTGTCCCATTTATGAGGAAAGTCCTGGGAAGTCTGCAGCTCATGGTGTGTTAATGACATGGCTATTAAGAGTACTTGGCGGTGGCTTCTTCATCATATTTCCTGGTGGCTGGTGATCAGACTGTGCATCCAGCTTATGCCTGGAAGAGTCATACTGGCATCATTCTGTTCCAAGGAGCAGAGCCATCAATTTTATTTTTTTTTTCTCAGCAAATCATTTTCTTGTTCCCCCTGGGCTTCTTTTGGCAAATGTGCTGGTCAGTGGCTTTGCATCGCTCCTGGAGGCCCGGACATCAGCTATAGCCGGTCTGCAGAAGTGCAACACTACAGAAATGGTGTTGACTTGGAACTGCCTTTAATCTTACAGAAGCTGCTACTTTGGTCTTTCCCCACTCATTATGTGTGACTGTATTAATAGCTCTTGGCCTTCTGACACAATGTGCTCATCCATGGATGGCAAACCTTTTAGATATTGGCAGCAAACTTAGCTTAAAAAGCACCCCAATTCTCTCATTACTGATGGTGCCAAGACTAATCTCTGTCAGTGTCAAATTTGGTAACAGGGCCAAGGACTTATCATTGCTTCTCTAATTTGAATTTTAGATCTATTCTTTTCCTTTCAATCCAATCTTGTCTATTTAGTCATTTCCCTTGGTACTTAGCCATATGCTGAGGAATCCCACTCTTTTATGGATCTGAATCAAGACAGGGAGACCTGTTCTCTCTTTAAATTCTGACCTTAGGTTGGTTAAATTTCGTCTTTTCAATCTGAACGTGATGATGTGAACTTCTGTGCTCTCTACTCCCTGCTGAGAGGAAACAGTCAGTGTGCATTAGCTTGCATGGTGTCAGGATGTATGGATTCTGCAGTGAGTACAGTGAGTCCACATGCATGTGCAGGAAACTATATAGACTTTCAGGATTCCGAGCCTATGAGCAACACACGCTCATGGACTCCTTTTATTGTAGATAAGTGGCTTATCTTTTCACTATATGCTGCAGATTTTTTCACTGTTATTTCCTGCCCACCTTGCAATAATTGTGCAAAAATTAGTTGGTGAGTGTTTACAAAATACTCCAGACATAAAACTGCTAGATAAGCACTAAGTATTATTTTAATTAGAATTAATAACAACAACAGAACTAGACTGAGAGTCTTTCCATGACCATAATGCACATTTTCAGAGGGAGACCTTAAACTGACCTGAATATTTAGCTAGTTACAGCTACATAGCACATATAATTAAAAATAAATTACTATCAGGGTTCTAAAAGTAATTGAAAATAATATTAATAAATTTAGAAGGGAAAGAAAAAAGAGCTCAGTGCAAAAAACAAGCCAGCTCAGCTAGCCATCCCAAGAGTTTCTGAACAAGTGCAAAGGGTTAAAACCTACAGCATATAGAACAAACCTGTAAATCTCTGAACACCACTGGCAATTCTTACTGCTTGCCTAAAGACCTGACCTCTTAAGAAATGGAGCAGAATCAAACGTGGCCAGGTGTGTCTAGCAGGAAGCAAGATGTAACCACCCCTTGAGACAAAAGAGAGTGCAAAATATGATGACAGCAGTTTGCAGGTAGATGGGGTCACGCTCTGTTTGGATTAAGTGCAGTTGGAAGCTGAAAAGGGCTTTTACTGTCTTCTTTATCACAGAATCAAAAGCACTCAGGTGGTTGATTGTAACAACTCCCCCATGCTATATGCACAGCCAATGGCTTAAATTCACCCCCTCTCCAGCTCAAGATAGGACCCTCCATCCGGAAACTCCATTATTTATCACTTGGGCTTAAAATAGACATAGCTGACAAAATGTAGGTTAAATAAGTAGACAGTGAGGTGAAAACTGGCTGGGTGTACAGGCCCAGAGGACTGTGATCAGTGGCATGAAGTCCTGCTGGAGGCCAGACACTAGTGGTGTGTCCCAGGGTCAATGTAGGGGCCAGTACTGTTCAAAAACTTCATTAATGACCAGGATGATGGGAGAAAATGCACTCTCAGCAAGTTCACAGATGATACAAAACTGGAAGAAGTGACTGATACACCAGAGGGACCATCCAGAGGGACCTCGGCAGACTGGAGAAATGGGCTGACAGGAACCTCATGAAGATCAACAACGGGAAATGCCAAGTCTGTCCCCAGGGAGGAATAACCTCAGGCACCAGTACACACTGGTGAGCAACTGGCTGGAAAGCAGCTTTGCACAGAAGGACTTCAGGGTCTTGGTGGGCAGCAAGCTGACTATGAGCCAGCAAAGTGCTCTTATGGCAAAGAAGGCCAGCAGCCTCTTTGTGTGAGCAAAAGCATTGCCAACATGTCAAGGGGGTGACCCCTGCCCTCTGCTCAGCACTGGTGAGACCACATCTGGAGTGCTGTGTCCCGTTCTGGGCTCTTCATGTACAAGAGAGACATGGACATGCTGGAGAGAGTCTAGCAAAGGGCCATGAAGGTCGTTAAGCAACTGGAGCATCCTTGTCACAAGGAGAGGCTAAGAGAGCTGGGACTGTTCAGCCTCTGGAGAAGAGAAGGCTGAGTAGGATCTTATCCATGTGGATAAATGCCTGATGGGGGGACTAAAGAAGATAGAGCCAGGCTCTTTTTTTCTTTGAACAATGGGCACAGAGGCTGTCACACTGCAGCTCCTTTTCCGAGGTCTTCTCTATACACAGTTATGTGCTTAGGTAGACAAGTAGAGCAGAAGTGCTGTCTCTAAAGAGCTCAGATTCAGGCCACAATTTGCAAGTTAGAGGACAGCAAATTTTCAGAATTAGCTTGAATTATGTAATTCAAAAGCTTATTGGTGCTACCAACTGCACTTAGGGAAATCTCTCAAAGTCAGCAGGAACCATATCAGTCAGGTTCAGGAAAAAGGAACACAGAAGCATAGGAATGCAAACACTTCCTGGGATATTCAGTGGCTTACTTGGGCCAAACTTTCCTGTTCACAAGTTAGAATAGGAAGTAGGAAAGACTGAGCACTAACTCTATTAACAGTCTAGGCACTATTTGCCCTGCAGAAACAGGCAGTCACTGTATTGTCAATGGATTAAGGCCCTGAGAAAAGTGTCTAGATTCTGTTAGAAGAGAAGCTTGAAGAAAGAGAGAATCCTGTACTGACAGAAAAGGTTGGATATCATACTCAAAAGAAGGCTGGGACCAAGAGGAAGAAGAGCCAAAACTTAGACACTGCTCCCCCCAGAAAAAAAAAAAAATAAAAACCAACTGTGTCAAAAAGAAAAAGACCAACACGGTAGGAAAGAAAATCTGTTACTTTGGACTAGGTGCTAAGGGAGAGAAAGAAAATCAAAGCATCACACCCTTACTTATGCAGATGTGCATCAGCTACTACAGGGATGAGAACAGGATGAGAAGGAGTCTCAGTAGGAAGGATTGAAAGGAGGTGTTGCAGGCAGAGGTGCTCAGGAGATTGGTTACTCACTGACAAGGAATTTGTGCCAGCCCCACAATTGTGCAGCTGTGCTGCCACCAGTACTGGTACAGATTTCTTTCCTCTTCTCTGACTTTAGTATCTGTGCAAATGGCCTCAGCAGTGCATGAATTACTATTAATAACAATGCTATGATTGTTCTTCACCTGCATAGAATCTGCTATCCAACTCTTTCCTAATTCCTGCTAGATTGCTTGCTCCCTAAGCTTGGCAACCAAGAGCTGCTGCACTAAACTTCAGTAAAATGAGAGTCTTGACTGTTCATGGTTTAATCAATAATAGATTTAGGAGATGAAGGCGCCTGTGCTCTTCATTTTTGAATCTCAAGCCCCATCTGCTGCTCACTCACTGATTTGGTCTCTCTCCCGTGAATGCCTCTCTGATGATCTTGTTGTTTATTGCTAGTAAAATACTTGCCACTCAAGAGTTCAGTCAAGTACATACTTTTGCGGTCTTACCAATTATAGAAAACATTGGTATTGCCAAAATACACTCTCTTTTGCATCATAAATGCTGCCTGGTATGACATGAATGTTTGTTTTTGAGCATTTTTTACCTGAAAAAAACCTACACGGAGACTGCAAAATCAAACAGAGGAGATCTGGATGAGGCCATCCTTCCTCCATCTAGTATTTAACTTTCTGCTGATGAATGAGGTCTAAACTAATCTGTACTTCTAGAAAGCACATTTACATCTGAGAGTTACTCACACAGTCCACTGCACATAAGGTCTACAGAACTCTGCCAGAAATGAGGGCAGAGCCCCAAATACATTTCATTTGCTGTCTTTTGCTACTCCAGTTCCGCAGCTGCACATAGAGAGCAGGTATGAATATGTTAGGCAACTCTCATGGCTTTTCTTAGGAACAGTTGGCAGCAGACTATTAATATAGATGCTCCAGTGCTGACAATTAGCAATAGGGAAGGACACACATAGGTTGCACTAAGCGCCCCATTAGCAGAGCATCTGACTGCTGCTTCTCTCCATAGTGGGCTAAAACTGGCCCAGCTGCACCAATTGCTCTCTGCTGACTGCTGCATCAGGACTGCTCTTGTGTGTAAACAAGCCTCAAACCTTCTGCATGCAAAGTTTTTACGCACACACAACAGTAATGTAGGAACTGTACAAGTGAAAGTATGGGTGTTCTGTTCTTAGGTACCACTTCCTGGTGCCCACTGAACTGTGGCTGCTGCTCAAGTGATGAGACCCCTGACTGATCCAGGCAGATCCTAACAACAACACTGCTATGGGCAAGGCAGGAATATTTGTGGAGCTTGGTCCCAAGAGTTTTACAACAACTTTCCAGTAATGTTTCAGTGTGTTATTATCTGCAGGACACAGCGAACAAAAGCTGCAAAATCTATTGTTCTGCTGAATCAACAAACTCTCTCCCCCAAAACCAGACCAGTAAACAGAGAAAATCTCCTATCAGATTTGAACTCAGAAAATAGCTTTGACTCAGCCGTAATGTAAATGGGTGCAAATCCCTCAAGGTGGATGAAATTCCACCCTTTTATACCAAGATTAAGCATTTCTCAGAACAGCTAACTCTCGCTTACAACAAGGCCACTCACTGCTATCACATAGAGGGATTCACACTGAAATACTGAAAATCTTCATGGGAAACAGAGGTGGGGCACCTGCAGCATACAGACTTAGCATGCACTGTCACTTCATCTCATGACAGCTATGGGTGCATAATTTTTTTTTTTTTAGTGGCATTCATGTGAGATAACAGGAAGGTGCACATTGATTTGTGGCTCACCAAAAATTATAGAAGAGCGCAGTATTTCAGACATCTGAGGGAGACCCAAACACCGTTCCCTGT
Organism: Syrrhaptes paradoxus; assembly: GCA_013400615.1. NCBI lineage: Eukaryota > Metazoa > Chordata > Aves > Pterocliformes > Pteroclidae > Syrrhaptes > Syrrhaptes paradoxus. The sequence continues at coordinate 116,650 of VZTO01001230.1, read as the reverse complement.
GTAACTATAGAGGATGTACTTGTAAAGTAACTACAGAGTGACATTTTAAAAGCAACTATACTGATTCAGCTTCTAATACAGAGGACAAACTATTACCTCAAAAGCTGCTCATTGCAGTTGTGTTCATCCTGGAGAAGTTTGTATAGCTTTAACAATATTGGTGCTGTTAAGGGAAAACAATTTCTGTGTGTGGACTTGAAAATTGAACTCAGTGTCCTAAGTGAAAGTGATGCACCCACTAGAAGACCTTCTTGTTACAGTTGTGAAGATAAGCTTTTTTTGCTGTCTGTAGCTTTTCCTCTCTTGCACGTTGTGTATTGCTGCTTACTTTTCTTGCTAATTGTAGCATATTGGCATGAATATTGGATGATGATCTGGAGATGCTTAGCACCTCAGGAAAAATAATTGCAGCATGACCTCAAGTTTAAACCATCACCTTATTCTTATGCATGGCAGCTACTTTAGTCTGTATTTTTAATAGGGCTAAAACCTTATTTCCTCCATCTCATTTATTGGAGACTGCTATGTGAATGAGATTTGGACATTTTTTTCCTAAACCCAGTAAATTGCTGGTCCATGTCTTTAATGTGCGTGTCCTCCTTTTATAGCATTTTAGATTCTACCAAACTTGATTATCTGGGGAAAGTGAACGGAAGTTCTGCTCATGTTAACAGGTTTAGTTGCCCATGACAAGACAGACAATGGTTTAACTCTCCATTCTACTGCATGTGAATTTTATGGTGCCTGCATAATGCTGGTGTAAGAGAAGAGCTGGAGTCAGGCCCTTCACTTTACATTCCCAGCTCATCTTTTTTCCCCTTACAGAATCACAGATGCAGCAGCTGCTGTGTGTCTGCAAAATTACACTCTTTTACATAGCTTTTGCCTTAACTGTCGTGTCATATTGAATCGCATCCTCACAACACGGCATGTATTTTAAGAGAAACAACAAAACTGCAATACAGCACAGTACAGCAATCCCACAAGAACAGGCAAGTACAGAGAATGGAAAGTACAAACTGTTAATTGCCATTTGTTGGTACATGCCCACACTGCACACAGGTGAAGCAGATGCATTCAAAGCAAATTTGAGTATAATTTTCTGTGAGAGGTCTGCCTTTATTTCTTTTGTGTTTTCAGATCCATTGCTAATCATAAACAAACATTTATTTTTTCCTAACACATACCTGAATTGAAAGATGTGATTAACATCAGATGCATTTTTACGTATGCATAATACATTCACTAAAGAAAAATATGCTTTAGACTGCCAATATTTGAATTCTTGCCAAAATCCAGGAATATTTACAGATTAAATCAAACATGGTTTTGTTTTGTTTCAGTTTGGGTTTTTTTGTGGAGGATGCAGTTCTAACGATTTCTTTTTTAATACTGGAACAATCAAAATATTTCAAAATTCTGTAATACATGTAGTACGCTATACACAGTATGCGTAGTATTCCTCTAGTGGTATTTCAGGACTAATATTTCAAGAAAAATACACAAAACCAAAACACAATATCTCATTTGGGATTGAATGAAAAGGATTTCTGTCACTTGAAATGCATTTTCTTCATTATATTTTTGTTTTAGCTGTCAAGCTAAAAAAAAGAGAGATAGTGTTATTAGCAAGGCCATAGATTAAATCGTATTCAGTGCACAGCATTATTGGAATGGGCTGGGAGATAGCGAGAGGGTGCTTTACAATACCCTTTGTCAAAGACAAGCGAAACGTTGGGCGTAGGACAGCTACTTTAGCTGCTGGGAACAAGAACTTTTTGTCACTGTTGAAAGTGCCTTTTGCCTACTAGGAAGCAATATGTACATGCTCTGCAATTCACCCTTCTGGAGAAAACTATCTGTGACTGCAATCACCTGAGTTGGTGAGAAGAAAGGGGAGCAGGCAGAAGGGCCTAATAACAATCCCTGTGCTGGCACATAGCAGAGAGAGAGACAGATTAAATACTCGATGGGTTTCAGAATCACCAGATACCTGCCAGTAATTTCAGACAAAATAAGAAACATCCACAAACTTCTGAACTCTAGCTCTGGTCATTAGGAGATAAGATGGAGGCTGCAGTAGGTGGCAGCGGTGACAAAATGGAGAAGTTTCACAGATACAAACTGGATTCTTCGCCTGCTGTCCCCTTGGTGGGGTGATCGCTCTGAAAGTGGCAGGAGCCTGTAGCAGAATATTGTCCTGCTTCAGACTGCAAGTCCTTATTGCAGCCTTCCCAGGAAAGATCTAGGATACCCTCGTGATTGATCTATGAGTGAATATTGGTTTGTGGCAGAATATTGGGTCCCGCGGCCTTCGACACCACAGTATTCTCCTAGAAAAGCTAGTGGCTCGTGGCTTAGACAAGAACACTCTTTGCTGGATAAAAATCTGCTGGATGGCCGAGCCCAGAGAGTCGTGGTGAATGGAGTTAAGTCCAGGTGGCAGCTGGTCACCAGTGGTGTTCCCCAGGGATCCCTTTTGGGGCCTGTCCTATTTAACATCTTTATCGATGACCTGGATGAGGGGACTGAGTGCTCCCTCAGTAAGTTTGCTGATGACACCAATGAGCGGGTGTGTTGATCTCCCTGAGGGTAGGGAGGCTTTGCAGAGGGATCTGGACAGGCTGGACCGATGGGCTGAGGCCAACTGTATGAGGTTCAA
>VZTO01001230.1:56476-113781 GCA_013400615.1 Syrrhaptes paradoxus | reverse complement strand
GTGGGTGCTGGCCTCTTCTCTAAAGTAACAAGTGATAGGACAAGAGGAAATGGCCTCAAGTTACACCAGGGAAGGTTTAAGCTGGATATTAGGAAAAATTTCTTCACTGAAAGAGTGGTCAGACATTGGAACAGGCTGCCCAGGGAGGTGGTGGAGTCACCATCCCTGGAGGTGTTCAAGAAACGTGTAGATGTGGTGCTTAGGGACGTGGTTTAGTGAGTTAGGTGGTGTTGGATTGGACTTGATGATCCTTGAGGTCTTTTCCAACCTTAATGATTCTATGATTCTGTGAGAGTTTTTCTGAGCAAGGGCTGCTATTGCTCCTGCTGCTGTTACAATACAGGGAGAAGAAATGGAGCAAATGATTGTCAGATTTGGCCTGAGTAAAAGGCATGGGATTTACACTGCAGAAAGATGTAGATCCTAGGGTTTTTTACGGTAGTTCCAGTGTTGGGCACTTTATTTGTATATTGTCCTTTCAGTGTTTTCAAAGAAACAGGTAACCTATGGAGATGACCTGAAGTATGTAAAGCACAGAAGGAGGATACCACCGGCTGGATGTGCAATTTCCAGAATAATCAGGTCACCATTCTGTATGGTTAGCTTTGGGTGCATAATTTTTTTCTTTAGCCAGTCATGGTAATACACAGACTTTACAGTTAACTGAAAATAAGTGATATATCATTTAAAGTATCCCTTTGCTAGTTGACAACTACACACAGTTTCCATGCTGTCAGCCTTTAAATCTTCAAGACGACAGAGGTGGTTCCCTTAGATCCAGATGATGGCATACTTGTTTGATTGAATGTTCTTCCCTAAACAGTGAAAATCATGAACTCTATATTTGTAGTCACTGGAGAAGTTGGTATTGCTTATCTACCATTCCAGCAGGCAAGGCTCAGCACTGTGAGTCAACACCCACACTCCAATTCTATAGAATCATGGTGTTCTTTTTGCTCTTCTTTCTTTTTGCTTTCTTTTTTTACAGCAATAGACTTCACTGACCTTAAAATCTTTCCAAATACATTGGGAAATAAAGCCATAAATTTGCTAAAGAAAAATCAGGCAGACATTCATTAGTACTGCTCCCAATTATTTTCTCCCTTTGCTACTGATTGTTTCTCAGGGAATCAACTCTGGACAGGGCCTGGATGTCACCTGTTATTTCTTTCTCCCTCTTTTAACTTCATGCCTGACCTAATGTGACATCTGTTTGTCCAAAAGGTGGCACTGCATCTTTGAGCATTTCAAGGACTGAAATTGCTCTGGTTCAGAAGAGGTCTTTTGTATAAATAGGTAGAGCTGCTTTGCAGATCTGCTAAACATTTCCACTAGCTTTTCAACCATGGACCCTGTCTAAAGTAAGTCCTTAAAGTTTTTAAAATTTTAAAGCTTTGATAAAAACAAAAGCTTGACCTTGAGTTTTCTGACATCTAATTTTAATGTTGTGGCTAAAAGCAATCTCTCCAGCCAAGCACATCCAGGTAAGAGATAGCTGTGCTCTGGGAAGCTCTTTAAGGACAGTTGTAATTCTGAGCTTTCGGAAAAGACCAATGATGTCTTCCACTATGACAGGGAAATTGTTGCCCCTTCTGATCACTTGCTTTCTCTCTCTCTAATTTATCAGCTGTGCCATACAGAGAGAAAAAAGTTACTTCTATATAAAAGCTAAAAACTCTTACTGAAGACATGCCTTTCTCCTCAAGCCACCAGGCACAAGCCTCAGCCACAGTTTTTCAGGCCCTAGGTAGTCTTAGGAGTATACAGTTTGGTCTAATACAGAACTGTCCTTTCCACAAAACTCCCCATAAATCTCTTGGCATCAAACCGTGGTGGCATGTCCCAGATTAGTTCCTTTGCTGGGCTACAGTGTCTTTCTCACAGTTCTCTGGTACTACATGGATGATAGGACCACCACTAGCCCATCTCTCTGGCTTTTTTTCAGCTTTCCAAATAAGTCTTTTTTGACCCCTCCTTCCTCACTTGCTCCTTGCATTTCTAGGTGTTACTGAGACATGACTCAAGGCACTTGTCTTCTGACTCTCAAAGCCAATGCAGAGATGCCAGAGATCCCACTCTTACTGCTTTTTCCTGTTGGGTCAATGGCTATTCCCCTTTCATCCTCCTTCTTTTTGGAAATCCAACTACAGTTTCTTTTCTATCTTCCAGTGAGTTCAGCTTCCTTTTCCCTGAATCTTTTATTTTTTTTTCTCTATTTCAATTCCTCCCTTCCTTAGGAGACCAGACTTCAGTTTTCCTGTCAACACTCAGACTGAGTCTAATTTTTCACTCATTGAATTTAAATTTCTGGATTGCTGTCAGCTTTCAACTCACCTATTGATTGCTGGAGTTGTTCTCTCCAGTTTCCACTCAGTCTTTCCACACCCTTCAGTCACTTCTTGCTGTTCTTCCTTATATTTCATTCTTTCCTGTGTCTTACAAGCCCTCTAATGAATTTCAGTCTCCTAGCACATTCTGTAAACAGTGTGTATCCTTTTTTTTTTTTTCTGGCCTTACTGCTATCATCTTGGTGCCCTGACATTTCCACTTACGACCCAGTAGAGCAAGAAAGCCAATGAAGGGCCGGTTCAATTGCAGAAAGCTGTGCTCTGGAATTGGAAAAGAAATTGAACTCCTTAAAGCTTGAAGAAGCTTTGTTTTGGTGTCTGAGGTTGATCGATGTCAGAGAACCTGAAATCAGAATTCACTGACAAACTCTTGCATAAATTTTAAAAAATGCATGATTATATAGTGCTTGTATGTAAGGTGTGTTTCAATAGTATTTATGAGTTACGAGGCAGAAGTTGCAGCTATGTGTGGCTTTGTGAATGTTTTATAATGATCTCACATTCCTGACAGAGTGGCCAAATGAATAGTGTAAAGTGCCATGATAATGAGAGCTGCCTAACTGCTTACACAGACATGGGAGCTGTGCATGGGCTATGTAGTGGACATTGACAACAAATGGTTTATTCTTAAGGATCTATTGTAACCAGAAAGTCTCTTTTTCTAGGTTTGGTTGTTTGGGTTTTTTTCTCATTAATCCAATCATCTTCGTGTTTAATTCACTTTTTCTCTTGTGAGAGGTAACAGCATTGCATGAAAATGTCTTTTCTAGTAAAATGCTTCTTTAACAATTTGGCCATGATACAAGACCAGATTCCCATTAGAAAAGACCTTTATGTCCAAACATATTGCGGCCAATTTCCTTCCTCATTAATACCTTATCCACCTCCAAATTCCATTTCAGTTCCCAAACAAGAAGTAATATGAGGCAGTCAACCACGAATAAGCAAAATATGCCACCAATAGTTCAATCAGCAGAGTTTCCAGCATAGCATGCTACTAAAGCACAGCCAGCATTTATGTTTTCATGTCCTTTGGACATGCCTTGCTTCTAGCAATTTACTACAATAGCTCCAAGTTACACTCAAAGAAGGTTTTTAACATGAAGTCAGCTGTGTGTGTCAAAATGAAAAAGGATAGGTAAAACCTTTTCTGAGGAGCAAAAGCAGGGCCTGAGTGGTGGCATGCTTGAACGGGACAACAGAGGCTGGAACAAAGGGAGGTGCGTAGACCACATAAGCTCTTCCCTGATGTACTGGACAGTTTGCATTATGACTCCTCAGGCATGAGATGCTGCTATGAGGCAACACAACTACAAATAGCCCTGCAAAATCGGACCTGAAATGGGTTTTCAGAGGCTGAATGGTAGTGTTGTTTTCCTGATCAACTGCGATCTGGACTTGTTTCACACCAGTGCTACCATCCAGTGTAATCAATGCTGATTGTGGTGCCAGTATTTGCAATGTATTCACCTAACCTTGGGAATGAAACAATGACTGGTCTTTTTTGGCCTTCTTGTAAGATACTCCTTGGGAATTGACATCAGGGAATGAAGTGACAATTAACATGTTTAAATATGCCGGCTACCATCTTCTGAAGTATATACAAAACTGAAGTGTCTACAGTCAATTGCCCTCTTGCCTGAGCAGAGCCTATGTGAAATTACACACTGCCTTCCAGAAAAGCAAATGCGTTTACCAGAAGAACTCAGACCACCAAAGTCTCTGTGTTTTGGATAAGAGGACACTCTACATTGATTATCAGACCCACATTAATACAAATTAAAAAGCTTCCATCTCAGAGTAACCCTATGTTTTCTCACCTTGCCTGTGTACAGAAAATCCTGGAGAAAATCCCAAAGGGTATGTTTTCCAGTTGAAAGGATATTTACAAAAGAAAGATTACTTTATTTTAAATTTGCAAAACACTGAGCAGAAAGTGGCAAAGCTAGATATTGGCAATAGTCCTTAGAAGTATCTGTGGTAGCTATGGACATGTTTTCTTCTGCTGGGCCTTATCCACTAAGCACAGCTGTTGTTTGTTGAAAAAAAGGGAATCCTTTCATGTAGATGAAAATTCTCTGACTCTAATGTTTCTAAACCTATTTTCCTAGGTCTAGAAAAGTTTATTTAAAGGGCAGTTTTTTTCCTTAGGAATTTCTCAGTGAATAACATATTATGCATATCTTGGTGGAGGTATTCTGCCTGGAGATACAAAGCTTCCTGCAAAAGGTGCTGTAGTGCTCCAGAAATTGCCTTAACATTAACTCTAGCTCTAGCCAAGGAGATTAATGAAATAACCAAACAGATTAATAGAGTAATAGGGGGAATTAGTCACTACTATTACTACTACTACTAGTACTGCTATTACTACAACTACTACAACTACTACTGCTACTAATAGTACACCACAAATAAATGTGGTGCTTGTAATGGGCATGAACTGAAAATATATGGACTTGTGTCCCATGCAGTGTCCTCTCTTTCCTCTGAGTCAGGATTAAGGCCACTGAAGAGGACAAACCTGCCATACCGACTCAGAGAAAAGAGAAGACCAATGCCTTCCAGCCCTTTACTCACCTTTGAACTCTCCACAGAGCAAGGAACTAATGCCAATGGTAATGTTTCTTTCTCGTCGTTAGTCTTACTAGTATCATCTATCGGAGAGCACTGCCCAGGGACACCAGCCAAGCTAGAGTAATAATGTGCTGTACAAGCACATAGTACCAGATATATTAACACCCTGAAGGAAGTAAAAACACAGAAATATGAATTGACTGGCTTTTGTGTGGATCTGAGAAGTGAGCCTGAATGCCTTGCTCTAAAGCAAGCCTTGAGTCACATTCTTCACAGATTCTTTCCTAAAATATACCTGAAAGTGAAATCTAGCTAATCATTTACAGGAAGTGGCCACTGCACATGGAACAAAATCATCATCAACTTCAGCAAGAGCTGGATCCAACCCATGGATGGTGAAAGAGCAACCTCATTTAATTACGCTTCCTCTTCATTTTTGATCAAATTGTCAACAACTTACATAAACAAAGCTTGCAAGGCTGCTCAGGCCATCTGCCATTCATGTAATGACGGCTAGTCCAGTGTTTCTCCTCAAGGGCTATTCATCTTTCAGCTATCAAGTTTGCAACTAACAAGTATTTACTCTATGGACTCTGTTTACACATTTGTTAAGTTCTCCTAGTTAAAAAAAATATGAGCAACTTAGTAGATGTATCAGCCACTACCTAAAAATTCACTGCTTCTGTATATTACCTTTTAATCAATTCTATTTGCAGTTCCCCAGTTTTCTAGAAATCAACAGTCATTCTTATCCCTGCATTTCCATTTTTTTTTCATTCTGGCTTAGAGAAGCAAAACTTTGCCCAATGGAAAACCACCATGGCTGCTTTACAGATAGACATGCTCTCTTTTTGTAAAATGTCGGGATCTGCAGCTCCTCATACAGTGTATGGGAAGGAGTCATGCCACAACTGCCAGTTCTTAATGTATTTTCCCTGAAGAGTAAATGAACTGTGCAGACCACTTGTAGTTTTTGTGTGGTGGATTTTTTGGTAGCCAATCCACTGCTGTAGCCCAAACTTCAGCTGCAGTGCTGACCCAGCCAACCCAGCACAACCCCTGCCTGAGAGCCGGGAGTTTCTCAGGAGCTAGCGAAAGAACTCGCAGTGAAGAGAGGAGTGGGATGTGAGAGAGACAACTACACAGAGGCGAGGTCAGTGAAGAGAAAGGAGAGGGAGGAGGTGCCTTAACAGAGATTCCCCTGCAGCCCGTGGAGGACTCCACGCTGGAGAAGGTGGCTGTGCCCAAAGGAGGAGGTGACTCCGTGGAAGGGACCCACACTGGAGCAGTTAGTGGAGGACTGCTGCCTGTGGGAAGGACTCACATTGGAGTAACTTGTGACGGACTCTCCCGTGAGAGGGACCCCACGCTAGAGCAGGAAAAGACTGTGAGGAGCCCTCCCCTGAGGAGGAAGGAGCAGCAGAGACAACACATGGTGGACTGACCCCAGCCCCCGCTCCCTATGCCACTGCAGGGGAGAAAGTAGAGAAATTTGGAACAAAGTGTTTGGGACCCCCAAGAAGCGAGGAGCGGGGGAGAAGTACCTTTTTAAGATCTAGTTCTCTTTCTCATTATCTTATTCTGGTTTTGGTTGTTAAAAAATTAAATTGTTCTTGTGTTTTCCCCAAGTCGGGTTTGTTTCTTGCCCATCACAATAAGTGGTATGTGAACCCTCCCTGTCCTTGCCCCAACCCACAACATTTTTACCTTTTGTTCTTCTGATTCTCGTCCCCATCCCACCAGAGGGGAGGAGAGAGTGAGAGGCTGCATGGTGCTTATTGTCAGGCGGCCTTAAACCATGACACCACTACAGCTCCTGGAGTTAACCTCCTCTAGGGACAAGTCTGATCTTGACTTCAGCAGGAGTTGACCTCAGTCAGTTTTCAGTGTATGGATGACATAGAGTTAATCTGTGGAGTCCTGGAGGCCAGGAGGCACATTCTGTCCACCTGTGTAGTTCATTGTATTCGGGTCCCACTGTCTCATGCCTACACCTTTACTATTTATTCCACTGTATATTAAAAAATAAGCAGCCCTGACACAATAAATCTTGGCTGTATTCTGTCCTTGCCTATGGAGTTTTTTGGCTGCTAAAAATAATATGTTGTATCTTGGGAAAGCCAAATTCTTCATGTTATTGCAGCCACACTGTCTAGACTGCCTAATAAGGTGGAGGTTGTTCAAGGATGGCCTCATATTCTTTTTAACATTGACTATTTGTTTCAGTGATTGCTTTGTTGGCAGATATTGCTGATGTTACACTTATTTCAGATTTGGGGGTTTTTTTTGAGGTAGAGTGTAGATTTCCTTCCTGGAATAATTGCTCTATACATATTAGTCTTCTCAGCTCAGTAAAGCCCAGAGTGTGGAAAAGTTTTGAACACTTTCTGCCTAAACAAAAGAATGTGATGCCAGTTCTAAGCAGCTACATCAGGAGTGACAAGTGATTATTTAATATTCAGGGCTTGACCTGGCTAGTCCTCCGTATACACAAGTCAATATGAATTCCATGCATGGATGCTTTAAAGGATTAGGTTTGTAGTTTGTAGAGCACTAAAAAGACAGTGCTCATTTTTAAAATGTCACTGCACATGTGGTCATCAACACAACAACAATTCAGCACTGCTTAGGCCATTGTGTTTCTCTTGATTCGGTGCTAAATGTTGTGTTGTTCCTGAAGAGCAACTACCCTCTGATGTGTGAGAAGTCTGGCCTTCATTCTTTAAGGGGCAAAGTACTCTGAGCTTCTAAGCATCTGCTCAAGCCCACATCCTGTTGCAGAGGACCTTGTGCTCCTTCAGAAAAGGCTTCCTTTTAGTACCATGTGTACCATGCTAGAGAGGAAGGTGGAACCATGCAGACCAACAATAAGCCACTTTTCCTCTTTGGAGTTTGCATATAAACTAGGTTTATACATACAGATTATGTAATTAACAGCAACTTACTACTAGGTGGATCTAGATAGTATACTGTTCTACATAAGGATTGAAGTCTGTGGTCAGATGCTTTTTTTATTTGCCCTGCAGATATGCCCTGGAAGTGATAATTCCAGTTACCTCTCCTCTTTACTCTCTGGTGTCCTTATGTTCTGTTGAAAGCACTTGACAGAAACACAGAATATACAGGCTGTGTTCCAGTCTTTACCACAATCTTCTCAACTTCCTCAAATGTCCAAATGAATAGTCAATGCATTTCCCAAGTCACCTAAAACGTTATTTCTGCGTGTGATCTGCGCTGCCATGATCTCTCCCAACTAAGAATAACCACATTTATTTGAAACTATGGTCTGAAGATGAAGGAGACACCTCTTTCTTCTAGTAGTTCAGTGATAAGAGAAGTGGGACCTCCACAGGAGTCAGATATGCAAGATGGGTTCCTAGGACCTTCTCACCTTAGCAACTTCAGATTGTATCCCAGGAAAACATCCTAAACTGTCCTGTGACAAAAAAAACATTCTGCTCTCCACTGCTTGAAACAAGGACCTTTGAAAAAAATAGTGTGACCTGAGTCAGGAGGAGTGAGCACAGAATCATGGAAAAATTGTGTTGGAAAGGACCTTCAGAAGCTGTCTAGTCCATCCACCTAGCCTAAGGAAGGATCATTTGTACCTCCTGCTTGTCTAATTGCTACTGATCCTCCTGGAGACTGACATACCTCCCCAGGCCAGTGCTTCTGTATGGACAAATTTAAGAGACTCTTCCTGTTATTCTGGTTTGCACTACCCATTATGGGAAGAGGGAACAGATTATTCGCTTCTCTCCGAAAGTGTTTGTGATCTGTTGTCATCTCGTTAATCAGCCTTAAACAATCAGTTAAACAATCCCAAGTCTTTTAATCTTTCCCAATAGGTCACACTTTCAGAATCACTTTCATCTAGACCAGCTTGTCGTTCTGACACCGGAAATAAAAGAGCATTTAGCTGAGCTCCTAAAAAAGTGGAACAAAACAGTGTGTCTTGCAAGCTATTCTTCTGCACGTAAAACCTGAACTGATGTCTGCCATTTTTGCGATGGAAAAACTGGTGTTGGTTTCAGCTTATGATGCCTGATGGTATGCATGTACATTAGTATTTCAGTTGTTACAAGAGTACTTTTGAACTGGTTTACTCTATCTCCACATAATATGCTTTATTTTGCATTACAGAGCAGTCTTCAAGTGCATGACCTGCTTTCCTTTGGGATGGAACTAAACCAAAAGACAATCCTCAAGAGTGCACTTACTGAGCACTTTCTACTAACGGACAGTCAGTCCACAAGACCAGACTAGAGCTAGATGGAAGTAAACCCTCTAATTATCTGGTCAGTTGTGTCCCACACTATAGAAGTTCCACCAAGGCTGTATACTTGTAGATTTTTCAGTGAGAATGTCATATGAGACAGTGCTGAGATCAAAAGATGTGAAATTAATTGCCTCATCTCTATCTGTAAATTCTTGTCACAGACAGAAGTTAAATTGGTTTAATGCAATAAGGTTGTGATTAATTCCAGTGGTCTGTTATTTATCTTCTTGTTTTCCTTCAGGTGCTTACATCTAGTTTAGTCAATTATTTGTCCTACATTTTTTCTAGGCACTGATGTTGACTGATCTTTTCCTTATTTAAGAATAATGACTATGCTTGCCTTATGACCTTTATGATTCTCAAAGACTTCATTTTGCACTACCAAATAAAACAGACTGAGGAGCACACTCTGGTCCTGAGGCCGAGCGGCACAGCACAATCATCTCCACATGGCAAACCCTTCCTCTCACTCATCAGAAAAGAGCGTACACATTCAAACTGTCCCTCACCCAGGTTATTCCCCATCTGTGTCCGGAAACTGTCTGGGTAAACAGTAAAACAAAAAGACAAAAATATGCCCGAGAGCTTTTAGCAGTAAGCACTTTGGGTGATCCTAGGACAGCATGTTAGCCCATAACCTGTCTCTGTTCTATTTATCACTATAGGCATAGTCAAAAAATTGTCACTGGACTGTCTGAGATGATGATGACAATGATGCTCAGCTCAGTGCTCAGGATGCAAGATCCATTTTATTCCCCTAAGAACTGCAGTAACAGTATGGGGGTGAGAGAAAGTGCTTTTTCAAAGATGCAGAAATAGAAAGCTGCCTGTATGTTCCAATTTAGTTCAGTTTAAGAATCTAACTTATTCCTTGCTCTGCACCCACCCCATAATTAATATTTTCTTTCTGTTCATTATATCTACTTTTTCTTTCCTTGCTTACTTACTTGCCCTCATTTTCAAATGCCCTTGTTATTATGATTCTATAATATTCTCTGCTACTTATTCCAACCCAGGCCTTTTTAGTTATCATATTGTTACATTATGCAAGAATCATTATTCGGTCCTGTCTTAAAGACAGAGCCTCTAAGCTGCTACATAATGCATGTACAGATTCAATGCATTTCTAATACCAAGAATTTCTCTCCTTTCCCATTGTTCGTATAACCAGAAATATTCTGTGGAAAAACTAAAAATAGATCTTTGCCCAGTAGAATGTGGTTTGTAATGTCTCCTGATGTGGGCATTATCTCAGACTTAGCTCAGCTCATTTTGTATGGGAGGTAGAGAGAGATTCAGCTCTAATTTAATATCTCTGAGATTGATCTGAGCTGTTTGCAGTTTCAGTCACACGTAATAAGGTGAAAGTACAGTGTATGACTGTCTGAGCATTTATGCTGTGCTTATCATAGTAACATATCTGAGCTGCTTTGAAAAAAAAACGACTCTGAAAAGCCAGCAAAAATTAATAATGACCTTCCAATATTACTAACCTAACCTGATTCCTTTGTGCTTGACACCATTAGTTTTCATTCCTTTAATGTGCTTCCCCATTCCACAATCCTAAAAACTGCTGGAGTAAGCTCTTTTCCAAGGTTGAATGGGAAGCTGTGTCAGATGCCTTTCTGACAGGGCACCATGCTGGACTGTGATCCTGATGGAGACTGGAGCATGGAGGGGGCTAACACTTGCATGGCTGCAGCACGGGTTCTGGGACTGGAAGGGAAGACAACACAGGAGGCACTGCTAATAGAAGTAGGAAGGAGAGATGGATGGGTACCTACAGCTGCAAAGCTAAATCTCTCCCTTGTGAGTTCTTATCAAAGATAATTCAAAATGGAATAACTTCTGAAATACATATGCTACACAATTCAGCCTAATGCTGTGGTCCCTGAATTAGCTCCAGAAGTGGTATAATTACATTGCCCTGTCATTCTGCCCAAGCTCCTTAGTCTCCTTGAGAGGCAGATCTAATTACTATGGGCACAGCACCAGCCACAGCTTTTCTGGGACCGAGCCGGGGTGTGTGCTGTCACTGTGCTGGACTGGACAGTCCGACCAAAGCCTGCTCAGAGATGGCTCCGAATTGTCCTCCCAATGCCTTGTAGCACACTGCAGGTGCATCTTATGGCCAGTCTAACAAAATTGGACCCAAATTCAGATGAACTGGGTGTCAGGATTATGGAAGCAATGACCAGGGAGTAGGTGGTTTCCCCTTGATCTCCTAGCTGCAGAGCAAGAAGCAACACTGGGTGTCAGATTAAACAGCTGGCCACATACAGTCCTGAGATAGTTTCAGAGGAAAGAAGAAAACCCTAAGAGACTCCAGCAGAATTGCCAGCAGTATTGATGGGAGTATCCTAAGCTAGCTTTTATTTAAATACTGCTCTTGCATGATGCAAAACAGCATAACATAAACTATAACATAACTATAAGTGCTGCAAACAGAATGCCCACTCCGTTTTTAGGTTATATGTCTCCCAGAAGAATAATCCTCTGTATTAAGAGAAGTACTATTTCCCCCCGAAGTTATTTTGAAATTTAAGCTTGTTGGCTCTTCTTAATGTCACTGTAACTTAATCTGTACATTAAAAAACTGTCCAGATTCCCAGATTCACATTATGGAACTTGTATTTCTAATGAAGAAGAGTAGACTTTGTGATTATAATCTGGCATGACACTAGTGCTACCTTGTTTAAGTGAGGTACTGTGGATCACTTTCAGTATCATCCAACTCAGCAGGGCTTGCAAAAACCAATCCAGTGAAAACAGCAGACATTTTTGGTGACTACAAGCAGGCACTGGACCAGGCTGATAAATGACACAGAATTGCCTGACTGAGGAAATCGTGACTTTTCTTCCATCAGTGATGTAAGAAGTTGGACCCTGGCAGATGTGGACTGGAGGCAGTCTGAGTTGCTCACCCTATTTTTGGTGTTCCACACAGCATGAGACTGAATAAACATTAATTAAACTTTTCAGTATACCATGACTGTATCAACACCACTCTTTTGGAGAGCTGCCTGTTCAGCCAGACCAGTCTGGATGCCATGCTGCTGTTTATACACTTAGCAGTACCAGTAATATCACTGGGTGTACTGGTGCCTACCTTTCAGTAGCATGATTTGGATCCATTCCACCTTTATTTCACCAGGAACCTCAAAGAAACCAAGACGATCAAGGGTGAAGAAAAGCATTGTAGCATGAAAGCCTAAGCATCTAATCTATGTGTGAACAAGAAGTTCACAATTCTTCATTAATTATCTCAGCCTCTCATTAGATTCAATTCAGAAACGTTTAAAGTATTGGAAAAATATCAAGATAGCCTTACAATGTCTCCAGGACAAGGACTGTTTGGTCATTTCTATTTGTACTATGTTTTTCACAACAGGACTCTGGCTTGGAGATTTTGAGGCATCTGGGAGTGCAGAAGATGGATAGCAGTTAAGGGGTGGACTGTCTGAAACCAGGGCATAGTTAGCCACTGGAGCAGTTCCATAGTTCTTCATTCTCCATCAAATTTGGTAAACCATGCTGAACTCGATGGAAACCCCTCTTGGGGAATCTTGACTCATCTGCGTGACTGCAGCGCTCTTCATCAAGCCCTGACACATTTATGGTTAAACGGACTTCACTGCAGTAGTGGTCTGCTGCTGTGTTTTCCATTCCATAAAATAAACTGTGCAATTTACTGTTTTCTCTTCTCCTTTCCAATTTTTGTAGTCTAGAAGAACAATAAGCACATATATTGCTTTTATGAGGGAAAGTTGTGAGAACCTGGCAACTTGCCTGGTCTTCTCATTTGTTTGCATTGGGAAACAGGCAGGATATTCTGCCACAGCAAAAGAGTGAACAGAGTTCTGTCCCACTGAAATCATTTGCTGAGGAGTACAGGACAGAGCCAGAGTGTGCTGAGGTCTTCGTGAGAGACGGAGGAAAATAAATCATCTCATTACTTCTTGTTTCTCATTACAGCCAGTATCAGGAGGAATGTGTCTCATCTCCTTACTGTGTAGTACCACTTCAGCATGGATGTGGGAAGGGTATACAAGGTTTAGTCCCCATTCTGTCAGCTTTACTCTTAATATCCTGTACTTGGAGAGGATTCTGGCACCCTCATGGCACTGGGGAAAGAGTGTGGATCTTGGATGGATTTCAAAGGGATAAAGAACAGAAATTGAGCCTCAGAAATATGAGCAATGGATGGGGAGGAGGTGAGAGATGACAAACATGAGATGGAATCTTGTACCTCCTAATTTGGGGGCTGGTCCCAGTCCCTGTGTGTGTGACAAAAGCCACTCTGGGTCTGCCTAACTAGTCACAGAATTATTTTACATATCTGCTGGGGCCCGGACTATCATGGCATTGCCTCCACTACCAGCTTATCTCTTCTTCCCCTTTGACACCACTTCAGGCTCTGCAACTGCATTTTAGCAAAATGGATTAAATTTTTGGATGATCATGAGACTCTCCTTTCTCAGTTCTCCCTGTCAATCCTTCCTACCTCTCTCCCAGTTTCTAGTGCCCTTTACATTCAGTGTGATCTCTTTGCTCAGCATAGAGACAAGAGCAGGCTGAGGTGTCTTTCCTTAGTGCCTTCATGTATCACAGATATCATAGAATCGTATCATAAAATCATAGAATGGCCCGGATTGAAAAGGACCCCTGCTGTGGGCAGGGTTGCCAACCACTAGGGCAGACTGCCCAGGGCCCCATCCAGCCTGGCCTTGAACACCTCCAGGGACAGGGCATCCACAACTCCTCTGGACAACCTGTTCCAGTGCCTCACCACCCTCTGAGTGAAAAATTTCCTCCTAACATCTAACCTAAATCTTCTCTCTCTTAGTTTAAAACCATTCCCCCTTGTCCTGTAACTATCAACCCCTGTAAACAGTCGCTCCCCCTCTTGTTTATATGCTCCCTTCAAGTACTGGAATGAGGACTCCCCGGAGCCTTCTCTTCTCCAAGCTAAACAAGCCCAGTTCCCTCAACCCTTATTTATAGGAGAGGTGCTCTGGCCTTCTGATCATCTTTGTGACCCTCCTCTGGACTTGTTCCAAGAGCTCCACATCTTTCTTGTGCTGGGCACCCCAGGCCCAGAGACAGTACTCCAGATGGAGTCTCACAAGAGCAGAGTAGAGGGGCCACCCCTTTCTTAATGCAGCCCAGGACATAGTTGCTTTCCGGGCTGCAAGCGCACACTGCTGGCTCATGTCCAGCTTCTTGTCCACCAGGACCCTCAAGTCCTTCTCCACAGGGCTGCTCTCAAGGAGTTCTTCTCCCAGTCTATACAAGTACCTGGGATTGCCCTGGCCCAAATGCAACACCTTGCACTTGGCCTTGTTGAACCTCATTAGGTTCCCATGAGCCCACTTCTCCAGCCCATCCAGGTCCCTCTGGATGGCATCCCTTCCCATTATTGGATTGACTGCACCATTCAGCTTGGTATTGTCTGCGAATTTGCTGAGGGCGCACTCAATTCCCCCATCTATGTCATTGATAAAGATTTTGAAGAGCATCGGTCCTAAGACAGACCCTTGAGAGACACCACTTGTGACCGGCCTCCACCCAGACATAGAGCCGTTGACCACAAACCTTTGGCTGTGACCAGCCAACCAATTCTTTATCCATTGAACAGTCCACCATTCAAATCCATACCTCTCCAATTTATAGAGAAGAATATGCATACAGCAAAGAGTTTGTACAGCACCATTCAGTGGATTTAGACTTAGATTATGGGTCCCCAGGAGTAACCTCTTAAACTCCATTCATTCCAGTGGGATTATGCATAGACTAACATCCTGCCTCCTCCAAGGAGGCCTGGATGAATCCAAATGCTCACGAGCAGAGTGGGCAGAAACCTCCTGGTGAAGGACTTCTCTTTACCGGTTTGGTTTTAGTATGTGGCTGAATTAGGAGTTTCCTTCTCACATGGGTGAGCTACCCGTTGGGTAGTCCCACTGGAACTGTTTGCATTAACATTTTTATTCTGTTATAAGAAAGAAGTTCTTCATCTGCCTCTTACTTGAGGACGGGTGAGTCTGTCTGTATTAGACATCCAGGACTGGACTGGGACTAGGTCTACCTGGCTGTCTCCAAAGGAGAGACTGTGCAATGCTACTTTCAAGTCTGACAGCATCACCACATGAATCCTCACATGAATTCTCACTCTCCTCCAAAGCAAGTAGAAATGGAAATGGTTTGAGAAGGTGAGGTACCTTTTTTAGTTATTGGCCTCTGCATCTGTCTTACGGATGTCTGTTGACAGTTAAACCTACAGGAGGGTTTTCCTATTCTCCAAAGCTAGGAAACAGACCGCTTGCATGTTGGATTAGCGTTCATCAGATGGCAACTGTTGGTGCAACTGTCACATTTCCCTCCCTCCAGATATACTCACAGTGGCCTGGTAAAGGCCTATCTGCACTGAAGTCCAGTGTAACAGGCGTGAGATGGACTAACCCAAGTGCCAGTAAAAGTTTAGCTGTGACACCACAGAGTTCCTTAGAGACAACTCTCTACCTTACCACTCCTTTCTTAACTCTGATAACTAAAACAGGAAAGAAAGCATTTCCAGCTTCACTCTCTCAAGGAGCAGATGTTGCCACCAATGGGCTTAACAAAATTGTGGCAACCAAAAGCTGTGAGTCATCTGGTTCATCCCCTTTAGCTCAGAATTAGTTTCAAGAACGCATTCATTGTCTCTTTCACAGTACAGCAAGATTATCCTCTTGTAAAAGGGAGCAGCTGGGATAAAAAAGGGTATTGATCTCTTAGTACAAAAAGCAGAAGAGGTCTACAAGGTAAGGACATGATTGTCTGTAATGCTTGAGAGATACCTTGCACAATGGGCTACTGGAAATATTTTGACAGAGTGAGGATCTCTATCTCAATTATAGAGGTGCTAATAAAGACTGTAATCTATATACCAAAAAAATGTTTTAGGATGCAGACTTTGAACTCCTTAGGTAGATCTGTATTTTCTTCGTCCTTTTTCATACTGGTGATGTTACACCAGTCTGTGTTGCATAACTCATTAGATTAGACAGGTCTTTGCTACCAGGGAACAAGGCCAGTGTATCTTTGATGATCCAAATGTCTCATATGTTGGCTTGTCTCAGCCAGCCCTCTCCAAGACAAGGCTGCTCTAGAGGGCCTTGTGCAAGGC
This sequence comes from Syrrhaptes paradoxus, assembly GCA_013400615.1. Classification (NCBI taxonomy): domain Eukaryota; kingdom Metazoa; phylum Chordata; class Aves; order Pterocliformes; family Pteroclidae; genus Syrrhaptes; species Syrrhaptes paradoxus. The sequence continues at coordinate 97,415 of VZTO01001230.1, read as the reverse complement.
AGTGTGGACATTGTTCACCCTACTTGGCCTGAGAGTCAGAGACTGGTTCCCTGGCTGTTTTCTATTTTAGCAGCACAGACATGAACCATATTCAGAGCATCTACTGTGGCACCTAAGCTAGACTGGAATGATGCCTGTTAAGACTTCCTTCACTGTCAGAAGAGCATTGAAGAGAGATAGGGCTTCCAGACCCTTTGCAACCAGCAGAGGTAAAAACTCAGTGGATGTGAGCCCTTGTTATAATACCTTTGGTTGAAATAACAGATCATCCTCAACCACACGGCTTAATTTCTGCTTTTAAAATGATGTCCAGATCAAACATGCAAATCTCTGATGTATCCATGTGATCTGAAGATTTCTAAATTACCTCCTCTCATTTTTGCTAAATTCACCAAACTGCAGATAAAGTTTGTGCTATATTAATGTGTTACATGGCAGCAAGTTGAACAATAGTTGCTGTAATGTATGTATCTTTTGTCCCTGCTCTTTCTTCTACTGCATTTTCTTATTCATCATCAGATCCTCTGCTAGCTTTGATAACCTCAAGGAGGCCAAGTTTTTAGGTTCTGCATCTTAAATCATCCATTTTCTCATTTTCTGAGTGCTGACTAAAGACTTCCCTTAACATTTACTCAAATTGTTATGAGCTTTTAAAATGTTCCTTTTTTTAAAAAAGAAGAGTTTTCTAAAATAAAATGAAATTATTTCCTGCTGCTTCTGCTGGATTGAAACAGTTGTTTTGTCGAAATGTATTATCCTGTTTAATTGCTTAGTTCCATTGCACATTATTGGTTTTCATATGAATATGATGGATTTGGTTTATTACTGTAATACTGGTACCAGAGAGGTGTGAACCACTGTGACAGAGGAGGAAGTAAGATCTCATAAATCAAATCAATAGACTTACCTTAACCATCAACTCTTAAAGGAGATTTTAGCCATGAGATATTTACTGCATTATTCTGGAAACCAGCAGCATGTATTCATGTGAGGTGTCTGTGCAGTGCTGCTCCATGCTATGGAGAGCTGAGAGCTTGTTTCACTTTTGTACAGTCTTGGGCACCATTTTTGAGTTTCTTCACACAGCAGCATTCTCAGTTCTCCGTTTGCACTTCATCCTTATGACTTGGGGGCTACACTGAGAGTTTACACTCAAGACCAAGGGACTAGGAAGAGAATTAAAAGGTTGGTCCCAAGTGCCTTGGGAACTCTTATTTTACATAGTTAGGAAGTACCATCAAACTTCACCAGATGCACAATACGTCTTATTTTGTGGTTGGCATATCAGAAGGGACAGAGCCAAGTTCCCACCCTGCAGCACCAAGTCCTACATGGTTTTGCTGACAGAAGGTTTCTTGGAGCACACTGCCACAGATGAAGCATACACATTAGCATGCTGTGACCACTTCACTGAAAGCTATAGCATGATGCCACTCAATTACTACATGAATTAGTTCCATATACCAAATAATTATACTGATGGTAATTTAGGCTCTACCAAACAACATGCTGTAATAACTTAGTAAAATTAAATTGCAAAAAAAGTTATGCCATGCTTGACAAAACTTCAACTTGAGATTCTATTAATGTTTCTGGTTTGTATTTTCTTTTATATATGCCCATTATAGTCAGCAAGAGAGAATGTTTGTAGAAATCAGTCTGTTCTCTGCAACACATTATACTTTGGGCAACAGAATATAATCCAGGGAAAAGAAGAGAAAGATCATTTGAATGTTATCCCTTTACCAGTCCCTACCAAACAGTTAAGACTGTACTTTCCGGAAGAGCAGGTCTTGGAGGATATCTGGATGGAGGCTGGGGTTGGGTTGCTGCCTTGTGCAGAACGGACTTTTGCTCCGCATGATACTTCTTATTCCCACAAATTTCCTGTCCCTAGAAAAAATTTTTTTCCTCTTCTTAGTTGTACCCTCAGGGACCAAGAATTACATATAAAGTATATGTGATATTAGTACATCATGAGGTCACACAGTGGTAGGAAAATAGTTTCATGTCTTCAAAGCAGGCCTGGAGACTGTGTATAGAGACTCACAGAATGCGCTCACTGGGCTGAATTTCACTGAGGAACAATTTCATTACAGAAATATCAAAGAGTACTTTTATTTTGACACCTAAATCTATTTAGGAGCTAGTAAAGGGATTAAGCCACAAAATATAATCTGGTCATATCCAGATGTCTCCTCCCACACCTATCTAGTTCCTACTGTAACGCTAGGTAAATACAGTATTACCTTTTGACTTTCTTGTGTGAAACTTGGTGCAAACCTACCCTGTGCTATTTTGTATAAATTTTTATTATGCATCACTGATGACAGGATCTGAGTACAGTTACTTGGTTGTCACAGCTGCCAAGAGATGGATAGATTTCAATGGTAAAGAGATTTTATTTACATCCACCCACACATCACGTTGTTTGGTATCCTGGCCCAACACATACTTGCAGAAGACAAATTTACTAAACTGGGATTTTGTGGGTGTACTTGGTAGTGGGGGAGAGGGATCATACTCACCTCTGCATAAACATTTGGTCCTGAATTAGAAGTGAACTGAGACCCTCCAGGACACAAAATTCTTTTTCTCTCTATCCCGTGATTTGGGACCCAGAAAGGAAAGAAAACGGAGCAGATGAGCAGCAAGTATAGCTCTGTGGGGAGCCAGGTGTTGGATGCAACCACACAGTCCGGTGCTGCAAACAGTGTGGCAGGGAAGACAAGGGAGATGCCTTGGGCCAGGAGCAAGTCCCCTGTGACCTTGGAGTGCAAACTCCCTTCATGTGGGAGGACAAACAGACAGCGCCAAGCCAGGTCTTGCCACCAGTCCCGGCTCAGCAAGACCTCTGCCCCAAGTACAGTTGTCGCAGGTGTGGCTTCACTGTGCCTGCAAGACCGGTCATCCCATCAGGCTTTGTGAAAAGAAAAAATTGCAGCTTGCAGAGATGTGATTGCTGTAAACTATTTAGTGGATGGAGTTTCTGAGGAAGGTGGAAGGTATGTTGCCAGGAGACAGGAGGTGAAAGGAGCTCTTCTGCTGCTGTGATTTACTAGATGTTTGGGTTAATGTGGGTGCTGCACCTCACTATATGGTCATTGTAAGTTTTAATTAATAGTTAGGCCATCTAAATCGTTGCAGATGGGTGTTTTTAAAATTTGAATAAATTAATAAATACAGGTTTGAGCCCAACTCGGCATTTCTAAGTGTAATTCAGAGCTGTCAGGATAGCTTCCATTTTTGATTAGTGATAAATCTAATTGCGAAGGAATGGCTGACTGTCAGAGCCGGGACTGTATTACAAGCCATCTGAGGGTAGGAATCAGGCTAAATGAGCCTGATGTAATGATTTATTTATAGCAACTCTGATACTTTCAGTAATCTATTATAATTGTATAGACAGAGACTTCATTATCCCTTCACATATCTGTGATCCCTTCAAGGGCTGGGGAGTTGCCGAGCAAGCCTGCAGAGAGGAGAGCACTCAGAAGGATTTATCCTCCAAGGTGCTGAGCAGGCTGCACCCATTACAAGGCAGAACAGGGTATTAGTTCACAAAATTTCCCCCTGTGAGTTACTTAAGTCAGCAGAATATAAATAACTTTATTTTATTTAGAGTCTAATAAGGAAAGGTAGGTAATTTCTGCCAGATAATTATAATAAATCTCTAACTGAATTAAAGTTAATGTAAGCAAATATTTTTATTAGGTTGTTAGCATATTGTCTGAATGTACTCCTGTACATGTTCATAGCTATCTTAGTTTGTGGAAGGAAGGTCTTTTTAGCAACTACAAAATTAATTAAGCTTGTAAGAATTATTTATCTTTTGGAAAGTATTTGGTTTTCAGTTTAAAAAAAAGCTAAGTCTCTTTTTTGACTCAAGCTTATATATTTTTTGTGAGAAATGGGAGCTGTATCCTAATAGTATATCACACCATATTCTACCATCTAAACTAAGATTACACTTCACAAGTCAGAAGTTTTCCTTGGAAAAAATGAGCTTTTTTGTTAGTTGAAAACTCAGTTTTCCTCTGAAACACAACCTAGATGACACCTTTCTGACTAACTGTAGTTGGACCAGTTCAGTTTGCAGAAAAAGTGCTAGGTAGTGCACCCCTTAGGTATGTCCCTCTCATAGTTCAACAGCAACAAAAAAAAGAGACATCAGCAGTGCTGGCTTTGTGCTGGTTAGCCCAAAATGCTTCTGCCGGGAACATCTGTACCCCATCCTCTGCTTCATCTCCTCCTCTTGGAGATAGTCCATTGAGGCCACATACTAAATCCAAAAGAAGGTTTGAAACCTCACCAAAGTGTAGGGTTCCTTTACTTCATCTCCATCCTCGTTGCTTTTCAAGAGAATTAGGCAGGCTGATGTGTTGTTCAAGTGCTCCAAGCATAGGGTAAGATCACTGGTGCCCTGCCTAAGGTTGGAAAAGGGGGATGAAGAATCTTAATTGTTCCTTGCTTGTTTCAGGTAGAAAGCAATTTTTTACAATGTTGTTAAAGGGATAAAAGTTCCCCAGTGAAAGGAGGAGCAGAACAGCCAGTTAGCATGTCTACCGCCAGCCTAAGTAGACATATTGACGCACATTGAAGACCCTGAAATGGTAGCAAATAGACTGACATACTACAGATACAGCTGTCTGGAAGAGCAGACAGGAAGCAAAAACACTGGTCTCTTTCAAGTCATTTTCTTTCAAAAAAAAATAAAGCTGGTCAACAAAAAAAAAACCAGAAAGTTAGCAGAGTGGAGCATTTCAGATGTGGGCCATGTAGTGATACTCTTCATCCCACATTAAAATCTGGGAATCTGGCGAAGTATTCTGGCTTTGGACACATCACTACATCAGGTGCCTTTAAAAATCGCAGACTAAATCATTGCCATGGCCAGATGGGAACAGGTTTATGCTGTCTTTTGTAAGGCATTTCTGGACTGTTCCAGTCACAGTTCTATCTTTCCTCCTGTCACAACCACACACAGTTCAGAAAAAGCAACCTGGATTTCTTTTTCTTTTTTTCTTTCTTTTTCTTTTTTTTTTTTTTTAAAGCTAGGATAGATTTTAATGTTTTAACATGGATGTAGAGGACAAGAATACACCATGTGCACATGTTAGGACTTAATCTACATTAATTCGGATTATGATAGGACAAAGGGAAATAATACAGGTTAATACCACTTTAATATTATATTCACCAGAGACAGAGTAAGACTCCAACAGAATATGATGGTCAGAGAGAAGCTAGCAGCTCTCAGAAATCGCTTTTCCTGGGATCTTTATGTCTGTACAATCCATCTGATTTACACCAAGATGAACCCTTTCAACTGAGAGGTTCTTTCTAGCTGAGACTGTTCCGGGGATTTCTCTCCAGCATGGTCCAGGAAGAGAATTAAAACCTGACTTCTTGGGTTATGTGACCTGGTTGACAAGTGGGAGAAATGAAAGTAAATCTGTGGTCGTTGAATACACGTGTGCATTTCATTGCTGTTGCCCCAGTGGGTGGTAAGGCCAAATATCCCTAAAAGTGCTGAAAAGCCTGTGCAGGAGAAGCCTCCTGCAGCACATGAAAGCTAGCTTAACCACAGACACAGCAGCACTGCTCAAAGCAGCAGAAGGTTGTAAAACTGACTGGCCTTTGCCAAGTGTGAATGATGAAGTCTAAAGGTACCATTCGCAATTAAAACCTGGAGCTGCTGAGCCTTCTGTTGGCAGTCAGCATCTCCCAGTGATGCAGCATTATTTCTGCTGGGATTAGTGAGAGCAGTGGCAATCCTGTCTGATATATCACGCTTATGGGCTCAGACAGAAGTAAACTGCTTGGCTGCATTCAGCATCTCTCCCTTTCTTCATCCTAGAAATCTAAATGGTACAACGAGTGTTGGCTTTGTCCTAAAATAATCTTTAATTATCTGGGGACTAATCATCCCTGGATGATACTAAAATCTTTGGTGTTCATTGAACTCATGCAAAACTTGGGAATGCCATTGCATATCTCCATGACGTGCTGCTGGTTGCGCTCTTTCAGGAAAAGTGTGTAAACTTACTTTATTGGTACCACAAAGCCCAGGATTTCCAGCTTTCAAAGAACTGCAGAGTATGGAGATAAAAGATGCAATGTCTGACTAAAGGCCATGGTTACCAAGCAAGTTGGTGGACAGGACCAATAGGCCATTGGCACACTTACTCTCTGGCTGTCTGCATTTAACACTTCCGTGGTTAATGTCTGCGGAAAGAGACAGGCACTTTCTCAGTGAACAAATCCACATAAAAAGCTGGAAGCATATTGGCTGTACCCGTTGGTGTGGTAATCTCTGCTGAGAAGGGCACAGCTCAATAGCCGTAAGCTTCTTCAGGTCCTCCTAGACTTGTTGTGTGTGTTTTGTGTGTGTGGTGACTGTACAGCCCTTATGCCTCTCTTCATAAGCCCCTCCAACCCCAGCTTTATCCTCCAGGCTCTGATTACTTTAGGTTGGTGATGTGAATAACAATGCCAGCAGGCCCTTACTCACTGAGCTCTGCTGCTGGAGGCTGAGCTTGTACTGGTGGTACAGTGTTTACCTTGTAGGTTTGCTGTCATAAAGCTTCATGGTGCTGTAGAGATCGAGCTTCTGCCCTTGCTTCAGGACCAGTCAGAGCAAGGCTGCACATAGCAATTTGTGAACAATAGGAGTGAATTTGCATCCGATTCAAAAGTAATTTCAAGTGTCTTTGAAAGAGTTTGTCCCTTTTTTTTTTTCTTTTTTTCTTCTTACACAGTTCTTTTGCAGGGGGATTTTATTAAAAGAACAGGAGAAAAAAAACAAGGAAGAAATCCATAGTGTGAAGGATATATTGGAACATTTTAACCATTTAAAACCACCTAGAGCATATTTCTATTTCTCTTGTTATATACCCCCTTTGTTACTTTTCAAAAGATTGGTACTTTTGAGTAGCAGATGGCAGCAGCCTGAAAAATGGCAACACAAAGGCTCAACATGTAGAGTCATGCCAGTGGAGCCATTCAGCTGCTGGGGACTATGAGCCCAAGGGTGAGACCAGGAAGAAAGAAGCTGTAAAGCATTTTTACTATTGGTTATTAATGTTAGAAAAGCTGAGGGTTGTTTAAATTCAGTTGTTGACTTCTACAGGCAAGCGTAGTAATGACTGAGGCTTTGCTAGCTTACACTGGTTGGGAATACAAGCTTGGGAAGTGTACACAAGATTTATAAACATTCTGTTTGTCTTGAACACAGAGCATAAATTGGAAAGATGGAGAAGTAGCAGAAGAATATTGAATTACACTAATAAAGCCCTCCAGCTGGAAAAGTCCAAGGAATGTGTAGAGATTGCTTGGAGTCAGAAATGAATTCATTAAAAGATTCACCAGAAGTAGTGAGATAAGATAATGAAGGGATGAGTCTGTCTCCCTTTTTGCCTCCTTGGAAAAAAAAATAAAATTCAAGTGGATGGGGGAGGGAAGGAGGGCTTGTAGAAAGGGCAGGGGCCAGCCTGCATCTGCTCCAGTCCAGTAACAAAGCCCTTTTGGACCTAAAGTATCACAGTAGGTCCATGAGATCCCCACTGGAGCCCTTCCCAATCATGCCCACTGCATCGACAAGGAGAAAAGTGCAATCCTCCTGTCTCCCTTTCCCTCAAACCCCCTCTTCCGTCATTTGCCTTCTCTCCATCTTGCACTCAGCTTTTCAGCCATCTTGAGACTGACTGTACAGAAGCCAACAGGCTGAGATGTTATGAGCCATCCAGAGCTGCCCAGACTGAGAAAGATCCGTAAAAAACAGAGAGAGAGAGAGAGAGAGCTGACTAGGCCACACAGTTAACTGAGGAAGGGAGCCAGAAACCAGAGCAATAGCTGTTGCGGCTGACCTGCCAGCCCAAAGCATCCATCTGTGACTGACCATCTGCCTTGGATCCTGCAAGCATCAACGAAACACCATATTTTTCCCCAGCTCTGCTATCCTTTCTCTCCTTCTTCCTCTTATGTCTCCCCATAACTGGCCACAAACAGGGAAAGCAGCATCTCAGAGCAGAACAGAAGTAACCGTGGCCTCTCATTTTCCAAGAATGTTTGACCAGGCACACAGAGCTGCATAGGCTTACTTCAGCAAGTAACCTCCTTTCCCACAGGGAACTAAAAAGTGTAGGGAAGCACCAGCTACTTATAACATCATCTGGTAGGCCATATTGTCAGCACGTGGTGGGGCATAGGACAAATATAATGACAGATGACAGAAAGGTCACTGAAAGGAAAGGTGGAGTTTTTACTTAGACAAACAGACAAAGCTTTTTTCAGCTTTGTGTCATCAAATCCTGACACTTTGGATTGTATTATATCATTTTGTTTGGAAATAAGGGCAGCATGGACACTGGAGTCAATGCTGAGGAGAGCAGAGCAGCTTCATTTTGAGGAAGAATATAAACAAAGGGGAAGCCAAGGAAGGCTGGAAAGACAGGGGCAAAGCAGAGTGATCCTACCTGATTTCATCCCAGTGTGAACTTAAAACTTCCTGTGGCACTTATCAAGTGCTACTCACTGAGAAAGGCTCTGGTGAGCATTTCTCCCATATTTCTTTATTAGTGAAACAGCTCCTAATGGCTACAGCGGTGCACGTTGCTGCTTAATGCATAAAGCCTGCTGTGTTTGCCTACACAGCCACCCAAGCTGGTAGCATCAAATTCCCAGCGCTGTGTTTTGAGTTACCTCGCAGAATGAAAGAATTCATATATAAAACAAACTCTATTCAGATCTGACTCACTCTTGTTTTTCCACAGGAGATAGTATTAATATTAAATTCTGTTTCTCCCCCGGAACGGTATAATTTCTATTCTGTTGATGAATATCCTAGCAACACAGGGGGAGAGGAAGAGGAAACAGAAAGTGTGACAGAGAGCTCTGGGAACTGATCTGTGTTTTGCACAACCACAGCCATTGCATCACTGTTTCTTTCAGATGACCACGTCTTTGCTGTTTTGCAATGCATCTGCCTGCTCTGACTCTACCAGCGAAGCCCCTGCTCAGCCTTCAAAAACCATCTCGGTGCAGAAACACAGGGCTCCTGAGAGCTGGGGTGCAAATGAGTAGCATCATCCATTGTACCATCAGGCAGAGGTTTTGGGAAGCAGAACATGTCCATACTATGAGAACTAGACAGCAAACAGACATCTTCATGAAGGCAGAAACAACAGACCCAGAAAAATCCTGTGAAAATGTTTTGTGTTTCAAACAAGCCAGCTTCAGCTGTGCTAATAAGGCAGAGGTGGAGCATTTCATTTAAGTCTTAATGAAATGGAATTACAGTGTCCCGCTGATTTTCATTGGGGGGCTGTGAAGTCTGTTGAAAATCTTGACTATCTAAAAATCCCATTTTTTTTTTATGTGATGCCTGAACCCCTGTAACTTTCTGTACAAATTTACCACAAAAGTAGTAGCAAATGAGTGATTGAGACTATAACTTTCTAATAAGTATTGCATAATATTAATAGAAATCAAATTTTAATTCACAATCTGAAACCCTACTGCTGAGAATTAATTCCACCGAGTCAGGAGAAAGATGCAGACAACATGGCTTATGCATCTGCATGAATATTTGGAATAGGGCACAAAGAGCCAACAAGCCAAGGATTATTTGTCAAAAGTGTGCAGTGAATATCACCAGGTAATGAATGCATTTGGGATGATCATAGTTAATTCACAGATTATTCAAGAACAAAACAAAAGGAGGTGCTGAAATGTATCAGCACCTGTAGGAATTATTCATCTAGCTGCAGTGGAGAGACTGCTGTTTTGCAAATGGCAAGCACTCAGAAATCATGTCTTTCACAAAAGTTTTGTGGTGAGACTGAAGAGTGGGTAGAAAACTCTGGTCACTCATTTCCCCTTGTTCTGCAGAATTAGCACAATAATCCTCCTCCACTGCTACTCATTGCAAAAGACAGAGAATGCATCTTGCATTGTATCACTTGGAAGGCAAAGCAGCTTTCTGAAGTTAAGTGCAGTTTTGCTGTCGGTGCATAAAGAAGATCAAGTAGAAGGAGTTTCCTGGTGTGACTCTAGATCTCAGTCTCCTGCGCTGTCTCTAGGAGGCATCCACCATGATTGGGGACATGTCCCAGAGTGGACTTTCAAGAGAGCGCTTCCAAAAACCTGATGGACACTTAGATCTTGGTGATTGCTGAGCAAGCTTTTGAAAACCACCCACAGTGCCCATCCTAGGGAAGATCCGGGTTCCAATCTGTGTTGTCTGTAAAAGCTATGTCTTCACCAAAACACATCCCACTCCCAATTAAAAGTCAAGAGTTACTTTAGGGAACAGGTTTCTCTGGGCCCAGTGGTGTATTTGTAGCCCATATTTGTATACAGGAATAATGGAGGTCATTTGAGCCCCTTTACTAAATATTTGGATTTTAAATATGTGCATCAGTGCAAATGTGCACTACGCATCAGTGCTTTTTTAAGGGACTGGGGAAGGTATTTGTTGTACATGAGGATATTTGAACAGGGTTTAAGAATGGGTAGGAGCCTATGTAGATTAATAGAGCTTGGAAAGCTTCTCAGCTCTGTTCCATAACATTGCTTTACCAGCAGACCTCAATATTGGCACTATGTGCAAATCCTCTCCCAAAGGGACAGTTTATGCAAAGTCTCTGTTAGGTGTTGCCTTCCAATTGACACAGGGATGAGCAGGCACCTATTCACACCACAGTACACAAAAAAAACAAACTCATAAATGAAATTTCAATGTGCACACCTGTCTAGCTCCAGAAAACAACTTTACAGTGCTGGCTGAAATGCTGGGGTGATGGCTGTGTCCCATATTGTCTCCCATTCTGAGACAGGAATTTGCCCTCCGGACCCATATGGTCTCTCCATGAATTCTCAGGTTCTCAGGACCTGAGACACAAAGACACGTAAAGCAGTGTACATAAAGGTATTGGGAAGACCAGATCCCACTCATCTGTTTGAGGAAAAGCACTTGTACAACAAAAGCTTTCAGGTATAATACTAGAAGTGGTTTCATTTTCCATAAAAAAGAACCATGTTGGCAAAAGCTAGCATATTATAAATACCTCAAGGACAAAGATTTCTCTACCTACACAGAAAAGAAGGAAGGAATAAAAGGGAAGAAGAGCAGACATCCATAAAACTGGTATCTATCTCTTTTTTACTGTATCTTTTCTTAGGTTCCTCTTAGTTTATTAGTAAGGTGGTGGATTTTAATATTCTTTGCATATTTTTAATACCTCTTCATAGCTGTTATGCATATGTGTAGGTGAGTGTATATATGTGCATGTACATATATATATACCTACACATTTATACAGAGGCATTCATAAGTGTGTGTTATATGTGGAAACACATTTATACATATTTGCAACTTTCTGCCCTATCAATGCATCACTTTTGTTTGTATCTCTTCCTTTTGCCATCTCTATCTCTTTACTGGTATGGATGTAAGTTTTTCACACAAGATATGATTTCAGCATCTTTTACTCAAGTGTCAACGCACAGCCCCTGCAGTAGTTGAAATGAAATCACTCTGGGGGATTCTTATGGCACAGCAAATACCAATCTATGGGCAAACTGGGACTGGTTTTCCCTCCATTGCCAGCACAGGGATACCAAGAGAAGGTGGAGACTTCCCCTGTGTGTTGTTGAAGTTGTATATGAGGAGAAACATACGACAGCCAGCCAAGGCACAGCCAATTGTGCAATCGGCTTGGCTGGACTGGCCTTTGGTGTCATGACACTGTATCAGGGTAGAAAAACCATGACCTCTGTGCCGCACCCTGTTCTATCTTAGACAAGAAAGGCTATGCAATGTGCTGGCCATTTCTGTTACAGAGCCACGAGCACCCCATAGCTGAATCCATCGCTTGGGAAGGTCTGAGATCCCAAAGCACTCAGAGAGAGCTGAGATTGTAATGCTGTGAATGTCCTTTCAGGAAGCAGAAAACAGGGAATGGGAGCAGGAGAATATTTATCGTACCTTCCTCCTCCTTTTTTGTCTGGACTCGTGCCAAGCATATCTGGCCAAGGAGAGGGGAAATGTGGTTTCCACAAGATGAAACTTTGAATGGATACAAGCAGTTTCTAAGGAGACCTGCTCTATAATTGTAGAGGAAATTACAAGCTGAATCATCTGTGGTTTGGGGAGAAAAATCAATGATATTTTGTAAGTTGAACCCAACTGTGCTGACTACTTACCAAGAAGGAAACTGGAAAGAAATCAATTCCAAGAACTTTCAATAAAAATCCATCTTAATTCAGGTCTGACAGATCTCTTTTGTTCTCCTTCTCTAAAGCAACATGATGCCCCAGTCTGAAATCCCTATTGCTATTACAGAGACAGACCCTCCCCAGCAAAGATGGATTAATACACTGCACTTCAGGCCTGCCAAACCACTTGCTGCTGAGTCTTGGGAATGCACAAAGGCCCACACACCTTTCAGGGCTGGCCTGCCGAACCTGCTAGTGTCTATCCAGAGGGCAGATCCAAAGCAGAATCCACAAACTGTGATGCATTGCACCACACATTGAAATGGATTGCTGAAGCACAGCTGCACCCACTGGACCCTGTAATGGCAGCAGCAACCCAATTCTGCTTCTAACCTAAATGGCACCTGACTCCTAAATTAGTGCTCTTCATATGCTGATGCTTTACACATGTTAACTTTTTTTTTAAAAAAAGACAACGTAAAAAAAGTGAGACCCTGAATATCTACTAACATTTGCCCTTCATTTTGTAGTTTTACTTTACCGAATGTCCCTGTGAAATGCTGAACTCAGCTTAATTAAATCAGGTAGAGATAATAGGGAGATAATACTCCTTCTGGAAACACAAGTGAGACTTCCCTTTTGTGCTTATTCTATGTTTCTTTCTAGTCTCGAGAATTCCAGTCAAACATTGCAATGCCCAGTTCTTGCCCCTAATCTTTGACAGACTTAATCCAGCACACAGCATAATTCCTCATCCACCTCACCAGGACTCATCCACAAAACAGACCTGCCAAAATCTGTGTCAGAAAGGCTGGGTTAATTACAAAGGTCACTGTTACTTAAAAGAGAAAGACATGGACTCAAGATGAGGTACTGGCTTCTTCTAAACAGGAGTATTCGTCATTTCTTCTCTACTTCCCACAGTTGTCTTTCTTGTACCTGACTCTTTTTTCCTCCCTTTCTGCTTCTTGCGTATCAGTGTTGACCAAAAGTACTTGATAATCAGTTCAGTGCTGCTGATGAGGTTAGTTGCACTCTGCCTTGCCACAGGATACACTCAACTAGCAACAAACCAGCTCCTGTTTGGAACTTGCACCTTCTGGAGCTTCTATTCATTTTTTATGTCATGCTTCCTCCTTTATTATGTCAGGGGTTTTGAGCATGGGATCTATTTTCTCATGCCGTGAAGTGAGGCATAGATAAATACACCAGCAAAGAGAAGTCAAGGAGGTTCCTGGGGATCCTTGACTGTAACAGGACATGAATTGATGGGTTATAGTTGGATGGTTTCTTCCTCTGCTTCCTACATGACACACAGCATGATGCCTACTGGGCTGGAACTTTCTCTGCGATTTATCAAACTCATTGTGATGTGAATAGTGAATCTTTTTCAACTTCACAAGAGATACTTGCTAAAAGACATTCTGACTTCACCTTGCTACCTGTTCTGATTATATCAGGTGAGCCCTGTAACTGAAACCCTGTTCCAAAAATACTTGCTGTATTTTTCAGAAGCCAGACAGAAATGCTTCCATAAATGTTTGCCTTGGTGTGCCATATTGCTCTTTAGCCATGTCTACAAGTGTGTATGAAATTTAAATGCCTCAGGATTCTGTGAGGATGGTGAAGAGTTTTCTCCTGAGCCTAAACACCAGTACAATATGTGTTCTTGCTTCAAGGCACAGATGAAAGAGTATCCTTCCCTACTAAATGCAAAGGCAAACTCTTGAGGACCCAGTCTATCTGGAAAGACTCGGAGTGGAGAACTGTCCCGGTCTATTCCATTCCCAAGCTAGCTGTGGACACAAGAAAGAAGCATTCTAAATAGCATCCTTTTGCATACGTTCTTCTGATCTCTCTATTTCTGCTTATCTGTCTTATACAAGTTTTCGCTGTAAGGTTCATTTTGCCTGAGTTTAGCTGTCAAAAACATGGATAGACCTAGGCTGTGCTGTTCAGTGGGGCCCTCCAGTTACAGCTACTTCATCCCACCTCCCTTCAGTGCCTTTCTTACACTGGGTGTACGACAGTCTGGAGATACCTCCGGTTCTCTATTGTCTGTACAGAAGCCCATGCAACTGCTTACACTACAGACTCAACTTACAACCACAGAATAGCTTCTTGGATCCCACTGTTCAGGTCTATTCTTTTTTTTTTTTTTTTTGAGCAACCATTCAGTCCCTTTCCCAATCATTTGTTCCACTTTTTTTTCACTTACCTATTATTCACAAAGCTCTAGCCATTTCACATCTCTGTTTAACCCTCTTTACTGTGCAGAAAACCTGCTGGACTGAAAGAGCAGAAGGTCACTTAACCAGCATCGCCAGTGCAGATGAGAACAAATTCCTTCATAAACTTGCCCAGGGACAGAAGGAAACCCAGTTCTGTACAGAGGGAATTTACCAAAAGGCAAGTGTTCCATGGACAGAAGTGAAAACAAACATCAGGTGAAAGAACTTTATGATTCAACTGATCAAAAATTTTTACTATGAAAAATGCTTTTGCTTGCAAGTGAATAATTTCGCTTTGTAGCCATGGAAATTCTTTTCAGTCTCAGAGAAACTTGTCAAGACTTATCAAAAACTCATGTTTTTTATCTTTCAGTGGTTTGGGGGGGGTGGGAATGGGGGAAGATGGGAGTTTTAGGAAAAAAGCTGAAGTTATAAACTCTGATCAATATCATATTCCAATTATATCATCTGAAGAAGGAAAGTTGAGGTACAAATCTCAAAGGAGAAGCTGGATGCCGGATAACAAATTCTCTGTTTAATCTTTTTTTAGCAGAATGTCAGGTCACTAGACTATACTTGATGTTATAAATAAAAAGTTTGCATGAATATTTTCACTCAGATTCTTTTAATTAATTCATTTGGCGCATCTTCCTACTTCCAAGTATTCCAGACAATGAATCTACTAGAGCTATTGCTGATATGGTGAATTCAAAACTAGCATTGTAGAATAGTAGAAGCAAGTGAATTTCATCTTTGAAAACGCACGTTGGAGGAAGAAATCTGATTCTGTAAGTTTTACGCATGTAACGGCACAACAATGACCTGTGTGTCCATCCTGAACATCTCAAATTCTGAATGTCACCTGCCTGCAATGAATTACTCATGAGCCCTATGGTCTATTCTGAATAACAAATATATTCAAGAAAATTACAATTTATTTGAGGACAACTCATGAAGAGAGGATGAGGTGAAATTAATCTAATATGGAATTAAAAATTAATTATTCATGCAGTTCTACAGGACAATATCTCCACAAGCAATAACTGTATCGACGACATACTTGTGGAAGAGTGCCCTCATTCAGCCCTTCTTCCTTCCAAGCAAATATAACTGTACCAAACTGATTTCAGAATTTAATAGCAACCCATGGTTCCTATTAAGCTTCTGGAGGATTTTTGTTGGGTTTTTTTGGTTTTTTTTGGTTTTTTGGGGGTTTTTGTGTGTTTTTTTGGCTGCAGGGGTAATTTTTGAAATGGAGTGATGTATCTCTGACAGCGTTCATCCAGAGGCCTCTCATCCCTTTTCAGAGCTGTTGGAGGACTAGTTAATAGCTTCTTTAACATAAAAAATTGCCTGACCCTGAATATTGGAGGTAAGAAAAACTTGGGATGATTTATGATTCACATAGTTTACCGTGCTCTTGAACCTCTGCCATCCCTGTGGGATGGGTATTTCCAGGATTAGCTAGAGAAAACGTTATCTTACTACAATGTTGCCCAAAGCTGCAATGTACATACTATGGAAACACAAATTAAAAGAAAATTGGATTTCCAGAGAGTGAGCTGAGGTTGACTGATTTCATGTCAGGAGTGAAACAGTTCCCTTTTCACATCTTCTTGTTTTCCTTTGTGATCTCTCTTTGTTTTTGTTTCCAGGCAGGGGTGAATGGGATGGCTCTTCCTGCCACAAGAAGCTACCATTCATCTGCATTTACAATCAAAATTGATGCACCCTTAACCTGTCACTGAACCACTGATGAAACCTGACTAGCTGCTGCAGGACTTAGAAAAGAGTTCAGCTGCAATCCGATAGTGCAGAAATTTTTTTGCATGGAAAAATCAAGATCTAAAAAAGCAGAGCTATTATAGCTTTTCTGTTCTGTTGGTATTATCGTGGCAATGTTCTTGTAGACTGTTCAAAATGATGCTATAAAAATAAATTCTGATTAGATTTGAATGCTTGATGAAATCAGCATACCATTTAAATTTTCCACAGGGTGTTCAAGAATATTCATAAGAGCTCTTTAATTATTAAATAATTACAAATCAGTCATTAAAACATTATTCATTTCACCATTTAATCATGCCAAGTCATACATTTTAAACCCTAGAATTTTTCCTTTCTTAGTACCAGATAGATCCAAGGAAAGTTAATTGAATGTTTTAATATTTAAGTACTTAAATGGCTAATTCAATGAACTGCAATAGAGCCATAAGATGAGGCCCAAATCACAGGCAGAGCTCACAAGTGTGTCATTGGGCCCAGGAGGTGGTGCACCACTTTGTGAACTACAGGATGACACTTTTCTAAATTTAAAAAAACCTTGCTATTATAGAATCGTAGAATCACAGATCATTGAATGGTTTGGGTTGGAAGACACCTTAAAGTTTGTCTACTTCCAACACACCTGCCGTGGGCAGGGACACCCTCCACTAGACCAGGTTGCTCAAAGCCTCATCCAGCCTGGCCTTGAACAACTTCCCTGGGCAACCTGTGCCGGTGTCTCACCACCCTCACAGTAAAGAATTTCTTTCTATTATCTAATGTAAATCTATCATGGATGGGTTTGTCTAAGTTCTCCGTATGGTCCATGACTGTGTTCCCCAAAAGCAAACAATTTCACTTTGTTTTCCTTAGCTGTAAGTACCTCTATTGCTTTTAACTCATCAGTTACCTGCAAGTTCCTCTTCCAAGGTACTTTCTCTCACTACCTAAGATGGTAAATGGAAAAGCTCTGAGTCAGGAATGCTTGCTTTACCCATCCTGGTGATATCAAAACACCTCATCGGTTAGGAAGAATGAAGACACTAGCAAACATTTAGCATTTCAGCCATCCCATTATCTAGTACAACCTCAGAGAATGATTACACTGATATAAACAACAGCTGCCTTATTTGCCTAAGTTTTTGCTAGAAAGTGAGTGTCAGATTTTCTTCTTCACGAGTAAACTGAGGGTATGAGCAAGCTAAGAGTAAGAGTGGGTCAAAGGCTTCCTGGGGGCCAAACTCACCTGCTGTTAGGAGAAAAAACATCTAGCACAGGCAGCACATACCTTTTCACATCCCTAGGCCACTGTATTGGGTCTGCCTGAGATGGAGTTAATTTTCCTCATAGCAGCCCTCATAGTGCTGTGTGTTGCATTGGTAGCTAGAAAGGTTTTGGTAACACACCAGTGTTTTGGCTACTGCTAAGCAGTGCTCACACAGCACCAAGGCTATCACTCCAATATTCCCCCCTCACCAGTAGGCTGGGGGTGGGCAAGGTCTTGGAAGAGGACATAGCCAGGGCAGTTTTAAATAATGAGAAAAAAATCCCAAAATCTTTATACACTCTCCCTTCACCCCTCCCTTCTTCCCAGGCTTAACCTTACTTCTGAGTTCTCTACCCCCTCCCCAACAGCAATGCAGGGGGACGGGGAATGGGGGTTGTGGTCAGTTCATCACACGTTGTTTCTGCTGCTCCTTCCTCCTCAGGGGGAGGACTGCTCACACTGTTCCCCTGCTCCACCATTACCCTCCATGGCTGCAGGGGCACAGCTGCTTCACCATGGTCCGCACCACGGGCTGCAGGGGAAACTCTGCTCTGGTTTCTGGAACACCTCCCCCTCCTCTACTGACCTTGGTGTCTGCAGAGTTGCTTCTCTCACATCTTCTCAGTCCTCTCTCTGCTGCTCTTTCCATCATACTTTTTTTTTTCCTCCTTCTTAAATGCGTTACCCTAGAGGTCACCACTGTTGCTAAGTGGCTCAGCCATGGCCAGCAGCATGTCCATCATGGAGATGTCTGGCATGGGCTCTGTTGGACATAGGAGAAGCTTCTAGTAGCTTCTCACAAAAGCCACCCCTGTAACCTCCCACTACCAAAACCTTGCCACACAAACCCAATACAGCCACCTGCATTGTGGTCCTGCTGAGAAGGGCTGCCAAGGAGCAGAGGGCACCAGACACAAGACCACTCCAGAAGTTCATCTTCCTGAGTACAGGACTTTCCCTGTAATTATCTAAAGGAATGCCAACAGTACCAAGACAAAATTATGTTTTATGAAAAACATATTTTTTCCTGGCTGACAGTTATTCCAGCATTTTAATAAGGTCCACAGCAGTTTGTTCAGGGTCAAAAGGGAAGATGGTAGCAGAGGTGGGAACAAAGTCAAGGAGAATTTCATTCTCATTCTTCAAACCTTCTATCCACCGAGGAATGCAGCTTCCCAAATCAAAGTGACAGGGTGAGTTCAAAGGGGAAGCAACAAACTAACCAGTTAATCCAAGAATCATTTTTACAAATGACACTACATCACATTGCCAAAGATGTGGCCCATTTCTTGACCTTATATTTTGGCAGAATTTCTTTCCCTAGAGAGAGCAAAAGATTCTGTGTCCTTGAGGGAAAGTTATGAAGACCCTTATTAGTTGCTGAATACAGTTCATTTTCTTCCCCAGCAGGCTATTACAGATTCAATATCTGCAGAAATAGCCATGGAAAGGCTGACAAAATATCCATCTGCTTTACAAGGTCACCATGCAGTGGGGCCACCAGTGCTCAGGCAGTAAGAGAGTAAAGGTTACAAGCCTGCTGTGCCACAGAAAGAGAGGTCAGAAAGGTGGACAACATTGCAAATATGCAGGTGTAGCAAAAAAGAGGTCTGTGACACCTAGAAATTATAAATGTATTAATCAGAATATAATTAATATTAATCTGCCTTCAGTCCAAATATGTACAAGGATGGTGTAACTAACAACAGAATGTAAGTATTTTGTAACACCTAAGGCACAGTAAAATGTAATGTATAAGCATTTTGCATAAGTACGTGAGCAACATGACCAGCGAAGACATAGTTGCAGGTAGCGGGCATCCAAGTAAGAAAAGTTGCCAGAGAGAGGATAAGTGCAAGGAACTGCAAATAGTCACGACATCCTGCCAAATACACAAGATGACTGGCAAAGCCAAAAACAAGATAAGTGGTACCAGGAGCAGATGAGTTCCTCCTTTTTGAGAGCAAGAATTAACATAAAATTATCAGGCATAAGCAAGAAAATATCAGAGAAAAAATAAGAAAAGCCCACTTCAGTTCTGGCTTCTCTCATCAATGAGCTCTCAAGCCTGATCACCCAGCCTCAGCAACTGGAGACCACCAAAGACCACAGCCATCAGTGCCAGCTGTGAGGCATCATCTCCGCAGTACTGCATACTCACAGCTAATGTACAATATGGCTGTTAAAGACCAACAGCGATGATGTTGAACATGTGGAAAGTAGCCATGAGCACAAAGGGTATTCTTAATGAATGGATTTAGTGAAGTTAAAAGTATAAAACTTCCCTAATCTACCAGCCTTCTAAACACTTCCATTATGGCAATCCCTAATTCTTTAACTATAGACACACACTCGGTTTGCCTGCCTGCAAACCAGGTTTTCTGCAACAGCAGGAATTTCTTTGCAAGAAGTCCTAGCTGATCCTGAGGAGTGCACACATACTAAGAAAACTGAGGTACTATATTCAGTATTTTTTCAAGAAGAGAAGAAGAGAAGAATTAATAGATTGGGGATCTAGTCATGTAAAGTCCATATCTTCAACATTGATATGAACTGTGCTACAGGATCTGTAGCCTAATCTGCATTCACTGGATCACTGTTAAGCTACTTAAACTGAAGCAATTGCTTAACTTAAGTTCCTAATAAAGATTTGTTCACACCAGAGAAGCCTTATCACAATTAGCAGTAACTCACAATTTAGCATATCGGCAGGCCAGGTAAGCAGAAATAGCAAGACCTTGACCAATAAAGACTCAAGTTTTGCCCCAGAATGAAACGACTCGCTTTTTGTGATTGTTGTGGTTTAAACCCAGCTCATGGTGAACACCACGCAGTTGCTCACTCAACCTCCTCTATCCCAAGGAATGCTGCAGAGAATTAAAGGGATAAAGGCAGAGGAGACTTATGGGTTGAGATAAGAATAATTTAATAACTAAAATACAATAAAATTGAAAATAATAATGATAACCATAATAATGATAATAAATAAATATACAAGTGAGTGATACACAGTGCAACTGCTTACCATTCAGTGACCAAGGCTCAGCCCATTCCCAGCTAGCAATCACGGAGCAGGGAGAGTCCCAAAAACATGATCCCAGAAAAGAGAAGATCCCAAGGGTCTGAGAGACTGAGAGAGGGACCAAGAGAAAGTGACCTTATGGACAGATCCTCATTTATATAGTGGGCATGATGTACATGATCTGGAACATACCACTGGCACATTTGGGTCTCAATCCTAAACAAAAGGTCAAATCCTGAGCTAGTAATTAGACTGAGATCCCTCCTAGCTTCTCCTGCACCTGCAAACACTGGCACAGCAGAGAAGCTGAAAAGTCCTTGACTGTCCTGGCAGCAACTACAAACATCAGTATGTTATCAGCCTTCTCCTCAGCACAAATCCAAAACACAGCCTCCCACTAGCTACTAGGAAGGAAGTTAACTCTGTCCCAGCTGAAACAAAGACAATCATTCACTGATTCTAAAGCACTTTCTGAAATTGGGCAAACTTCACTTTTTTTACAAATGGACAGTAATGAGGTGCGGGAAGAGGTGTGAAAAGTTTATGGATTATTTTAACACTGCTGGACAGTGTCAGTGGCTGGAGAGAGAAACCACAACTCAGCCCTGCCTGAAAGGCCAGGCTGCCTCCTTCCAGAGTATGACAGCACCAATTGTTGAGTACCTCTGTGTGTCAAAAGACGGAGAAAAACTCCTGGGGTGGAATTTTTCATGCCAATACCTTTTGGCATCCAAATGCTTTTGGAAATGTGACCCACATGCATTCAAGCAGACTAGCTTTGAAAACTTTCCCATATCCTATTTATGAGTAAAGGCCTCCCACTTTCAGATAATAAATTTAACATCCTCCCTGAGCTTTACATGTTTGGGAATATTGATTATCAATTCCTTTTCAAAAAGTAATTAATTACTGTGTTCCCAACTTACATGAATGGATCTGTCTATATGCTGCGACCACGAACTAGAATAGTTTTATTCGTAATTTACGTTACGGTGATTTCTAGAGGCCATAAGAAGGAAGGAGGCTTCCTTATCCTAGATGCTCTCCAGGCTGCCAGGAAGACATACTTTTTTGCCCTGAGAGTTTATAGCTTAATTTATGAAAAAGAGCGTTAGGGCTGATGAAGGAGAAAGGTTCTTAAGAAGCTGTGGCCTAATTTGCTGTTCTGGTTTCCCGTGCTCTCTTGCAATGATGATAACAACCCTGTTTTGAAATGTCTGGTCTGTTGTTCCTGTGTGGCAAAACACAACATGGAGGCATGGAGAGAGAAGCACCACTCACTGCAGAAGACACATTTGACCAGACATTGGTTAAATTGTCTACTTGCAGGGGCAATTGGAGAGAAATGTGAGAGTACAGCTGAGACGGCCTCGCCAAACCATCTGAACTTTGTGGTAGCCCCATACGAGGGTTTTATTGCCATCAGTCAATCAAACAGCATGTTTGGCCTAACTTGTGGGTTCTTATCCCTCAAGCAGTAGATGACATTAGATCGGTGTCACATTAACACAACTCTCTGAGCTATGCAAACAGAAGTTTCATCCTGATTTGTGTAAGTGGCTACCACAACATGCAAGCAAAAGGGGTAAATGCAAGTAACTAGGCCTAGGGTTTGTTTTGTGATGGAACAATCCAGAACAGCACACCAACATTTTGTATAAAATTTTTATATTCAAATATTTTGGAAATAAAAGAAAATTGCAAGAACTCTTAGTATTTGATTGATAAAAATGCCCCTGAATTGTCATTCTGAACCATCCTTTCACACAAAACTAACCATAGCTGGACCCATAACTTCAGACTTATGCCAAGATTTAATAGTAGGACTAGGGGACATCAAATCACAGTAATAGGAAGCAAATTCAGAATAAACAAAAGAAAGTAGTTCTTCACAAGCAGAATTCCTTGACAAGGAATGTCATACATCCAAAAAACATATATAGGTTCCAAGGAAGACTGCAAATATTGGAGAAGGCCACTGATGGTCAACAAACTCTGGTCAGGCTCAGAATATTTCTAACTTTGAAGAAAGTGAAGGCTGAGAAAGTATTAGGGGAAAACTCTACAGTTGCTTGCCCTCTTAACAGTCTTCCCTAAGCCTCCAGTTGTCATCCGTGTTAGAATCAGTATACAGGACCAGAAGAACATTTGATCTGGCCTGACAATTTTGTATTACATTTCATGTTCTTAAGAAACACATCGAGATTATTTGGATTTTTTGCTTTTTGGAGGTTTTTTTGTCTTCTCCCTCCCACTAACCAGGAGGCAAAAGCATAGCTCTTCATGTGAACATGTAGGTGTCAGATTTTGCACACTAATATGCAGTCTACACATCTATTTGCAGATACATAGATGAGATTAAAAATTATCCTTGGATCACACCAAAAAAAAAAGGATTCTGTTTTTTCTTCCAGGTCAGAACTCTGCCTTCCACTATTAAAAGTGCTTATCAGTGTTAAGGTAAATTCTATAGAATCTGAATAAAAAGCTCAGCAGAGTACACAAATTACATAGATCAAGTGCACCTAATCCTATATCACCGTAACAAACGGATGAAAAATTACAACTCTCCGCACTCTGATCTAGTAGGAAATACATAAAACCTGGCTTTTCTTTTTCTACAGCAAGAATTCCATTTCTGTAGTCACAGTTCACTGTGCTAAAGCAAACAAACAAACAAACAAACAAACAAACACCAAACAGACAAAAAAACAAGCAATGAACCAAAAAAACCTAGAAAAACGGCAGGTTAATTCAGCTTCCAAACCACTACAATATACCTCAAAGCCCTCAGCTGCTTTACACACAGTCTTCACCTCAAGAGACTCTAACAATTTTCTTCTTACTTCTAGGTGATGATCAATATACAAGTTCCAAATACACAAGGGGGTAATAAAACACCCTATGCCATGCACACATATTGGATTGAATTCATCTCTCCTTGAAGGTGTTGGAAGTGCTGCCAGCAGCTCTTCCTGGGAAACAGCACTTCTCCTCCTGAAATGTTATGTTTTGCTTATGAAGAGGGCACCTTATTAAAAAAAAATCTAGAAGGAAATTCCACTGGACAATTCATAATTTGCATTTTTTACCTAATAACACAAATCACCTTGGGGACTGTCCTGAGTTAAGCAGAGACAGAGTTAACTTTCTTCATAATAGCTAGCAAGAGGCTGTGTTTTGGGTTTGTGCTCAGAAGAAAGCTGATAAGAAGTGATGCTTTGTGCTGCTGCCAAAGTCGGCAGACGAGGGGGAGAACACAGCCTAGGATTTGATCTTAGGTTCAGACTGAAACTCAGAATAGCCAATAATCTATTCCATAACATACACACCATGCCCAGTATACAGATGAGGACGCTCTGGAAGATGTCCCTTTTTGTTCTGGGTCCCTTTGGGATCTCTCTTGGCTCTGGATCATCTGTCTCCAGCTGGCCACTTTCCCAAGGCCTTCCCCCCACACCCCGGTCAGCTCTCGGTCTGGGACGCTCGGACTGTTATCACCGTTCTGTGAGTGCCTCTGGGAGCGGTGCACCACCCCGCCTGGGGAAATCTTGAGTGTGGTTTTGGGACTCTCCCTTCTCCGGGATCATTAGCCGGGAACAGGCTGAGCCTTGGTCATTGGGTGGGGGGACAGTGTCACTGTGTGTCACTCATTTGTATATTTGTATATAGTATTATTTTTAATATTATTGTTTAGTTATTAAATTGTCCTTATCTCAACCCATGAGTCCTTTTTTTCCTTTACCCCTTTAACTCTCTCCCCTATCCTTGGGGGGGGGGCGGGAAATTGTGTGAACGGGTGTGTTTGCCCCCAGCCAAGGGCAAACCCATCACAGGGACACAACGATTTTGCTTCGACTGTGTAAAGCATCCACATATGGGATAAAAAACAGTTCATCTACTGAGCAAAGGAAAGAGATCAGCAGGATCGGCCTTTGAGCAAAAGGAAGATGCTTTAATTATTTCAAACCTATGTCCCTGTAATCAGCAGCTCACACTTCAGCTCAGGGAAGGCAGCACCAAGACTGCCAGCAGAAAAACTCAAGTTTGGACTGGGTGCTAATAGATTCAGGCAAAATCTGCTATTTAGTGTCTAATAGTCAGCTCTGTATGCACACTGATGGCAGCTGAAAAGATGTGTTGTACTTTGAGTTCCAGGAGCCTTCACCACAGGAAACAATATTTTATTATAATGTAGATTTCTGGATTACTTGCAAAAGCCCTTAATGTAGGACAGATCTGTTCATCACTCACTGCCATATCTAAGAAAAAGAGAGGGTAGAAAGAACTTTGAGAATAAATATTGTAATAGATTAACTAAAGAATTATTAATTATCTGCTTTTCATGCAGAATATAAAGTATATATAATTTCCAGGAGGAGGTGATTGATGGTGCAGCTCAGTGAGAAACTTTCTTCATTAGGTTGAAGCAGTTGCACAAACCATGTGAGGCCACAATGGGCCACTCATGCAAGGCAATGCATGGGCCTCTCTGGAGAAAGCATGGGGACAGGAGGGATGAGGGAAGGTTCAGGTAGTATTTTCCTTCACTCCGGTGGATTTCAACATACACACCTTTGAGCAAGTGGAGCACTCAACATGTAGGCCTCTTTTGTTCTGCCTGAAGTAAGCTGTATAAGCTCTTCCTCAGTTGAGGGCTATTTTTCCCCTTCTTCACATGGGGAAACACATCTGGAGCCTACCACTACTTATCAAATCTTTCTCTATTGTGCTCATTAGATTCAATAGTTTTTAGTGTGTCTACAAAAAAAAATAAAAGGAAGCTAGTGATTAAGAATTATAGAGGCCTGAGATAAGACATGGGAAAGACATATTTTTTCCTGCATTTGGTTATCTAGAATGAAGCTGGTCTTGTTAGAAAGAGACATCTTGTGTGGGGATGCTTCTTTGTTCCAGTTCATTTTCGGTTTTATTGAGAGAGGAGAGTTACTTGTTTGTTTTTCTTTGTTTGCTTTGGTGGTTGGGGTTTGGTGTTTTGTTTCTGACACATTATTTTGTAGTGGATATTCAGGGCCAAAAATACCATGTAAGATAGGTTCCAAGATTCTAAGTTAAGCTAATACAAAGTGACAATCAAGAAAGCCTCTTTTCAAGTCTTCTGAATTAAAACAGGGTACTATCAACGTAACATGAAATGGGGAGAGCTTATTTCAGTGCAGCC
Source organism: Syrrhaptes paradoxus (assembly GCA_013400615.1). Taxonomy (NCBI): domain Eukaryota; kingdom Metazoa; phylum Chordata; class Aves; order Pterocliformes; family Pteroclidae; genus Syrrhaptes; species Syrrhaptes paradoxus. The sequence continues at coordinate 71,730 of VZTO01001230.1, read as the reverse complement.
TTTCTACAGATCCTTTGCATCTGAAAGCATAATTCAGATACAGATTTGACATGAATTAATGCATCTCAAAATACATAATGAAAACAAACAGTTGGGATTCTGCAGACTCAGGCAAAGGAAATTTTTTGCCGCTTATAAAATTCACTGACATACATAGGGCTGCTCTATAAGAGTTGAGGCTTGCTGGGTGAACCCAGATATTTCAGGACATGGGGTGGGAATCAGATGTATACCCTAAAATTGTACTGGCAGATGAGGCGAGGCAGCAGTGTGAGTGGCAGCAAGAGGAAATGCCTGCTGCATGCACGTACTGTATCAGCTCATCACGATCTGTGCTTCAAACTTTGGAGAAAGATGAAAAAAGTGAAACCACAAATGGAAAAATGAATCTCTGGAGTTTTTCTAAAAGGCTGTGTTAGGGCTTTCACTGTGTGCTTTTGTTTTATGTTACAAATAAAACAGGGAGTCATCTTTAAAAGCTGCTAATTGATTGGGTTGGGATCATGTGACCCATCAGCATCATGTGCCTTTTAATGTATTTTATAGCAAACAAACAGAAAAGATGTCGTTTCAGTAGAGGTAACAGGGCAGTCCTGTTTATTTATTTAAGGAAGAAAGACACACCATATTTCAGCAGTCAGCCTAAAATGCCCTGTTCTTTAATGTTTAATTTGTGTACTACACATTCACAAGACTTTGGTATTGTTTTAAGGAGAGTTGCTCAGTACAGAAGAGGTTAGGCTAGACAGATAAATTGAATAAAAGCAACACAAACAGAGTAGATAAAGTACAGTTCAGCCTAACCTGCCACAGGGTTTAGTTGCCCTTTAATTATTTTTTTTTTCATTTAGACTGACATTTCCCATTCTGTGTGTCTGCTTCAGGCTGGTTTATGTCTATATATATATACAATTTCATTGAAAAAAAATAGCATCTCTTTCTGTGAATGGGGCTAGGCAAAACACAGTGAATTCTTTGCACAGTTCCCAAAGAAGTCTTTTGTGCCACTACGCTATAGATGTTCAGATTTGACAGCAATGGGACTCGATTATGAGGTCTTGATAAACTGCCATGTGTGCAGACTTAATAGAGACTTACTAGTGCTTTACCTGCCCCAACTGTGCCCCAGACCAGGGCTCAGAAAGACTTTTTCTGACATTTCAGGCATAGCCAGGAGCCAAACTGAAACTGGGGGAGGCTTTCTCCAGCATCCTTCCCACCTGTGATGCCCAGGCACTGACTGGAGAAAGCTCTTTGTGTGACATTTCATCCGTTCATCTGAAAATAGGTTACAAAATGAAAGAGAGGAGTGAATACAAAGGCAAAAATATTTCAACAGACCCATTCCCATTTTTTTCCAAAAAAAAATGCTCCTTATTTTTTGAGATGTAAATAAGACAGTTAATTAATGTGTCCTTTTTTGCCAAATCATTAATTCTTGTAGAATAGGACGTGTAGTTTTCACTGTGCTCTAATCAGCTCTTTGTGTGACGTTTAGTGCTCCCCCAGCTCTGCTGCTGTTCCCGAGTCCTTCACAACCCCCAGAAGAAGAGGAAATGGTGTTCCCTCTCTGTTAAACACCAACAAATGGGGTAGAGAGGAGATTAAGTAGGAAAAAAAATCCATTAATGTGGAGATTTCTCATTTGTAACATGCTGTGACCTGGCGCTTTCTAACCTCAAAGAGTAGCTGCTGGTGTTCACTTGCAGCTATGAATGCTCAGCTCTTCTGCAAATCAGATCCAAGTCTCAAGACAGGCTCTCAGAAAATAATATGGAGCAAAGTGGCACTTCAGTGGCCTGCCTCGATTTGCTAAGGGACTGCAGCCCTGCCTACTTGCCTGCATAGAGAGTTTGAGATAGACATTCTGGTTTGGTTGGTGTCACCCTCATTACTGACTGAAGACACAGTATTTATGGTCTCACAAGGGGTCCTTGTTACGGTATTTCATGGTTGGTTGGCAATAAACACAGCTATCCCTGTGATTAATTTCTCCGGAGCGCTTGTGTGACAGCTGGATTGGGAGCTGGCTTCTTGCTCCCTGTTTACGTGCCCAGTGCTAAAGTGGTTTGAATGCACCGTGACCTAGAGGTGCTTCCAGAGTCAAGGCTGATCTACTAATATATAAAGATAGATCTCTCTAAGATTCTGGGTGACACCTTCCAGCAGATAAATTCATTAAATTACACTGCCTTGAAAAAAAACACCTCATCCACTAAACCTAAGAACAAATTCTGAATTATCAAATGAAGTGTGACAGCTCTGCTAGCACAAGAATACATTGTTATCTCAGGTGAACAAACTGAAAATGTAATGTATCAACTGGGCAAAAAAAGTATTTGGAAAGGCCTCCTGTTTCATGATACAATCTAGCAAAAATCCCAACCTACCCTAGATGCAAAATTTGGAGGAGCAAAAGACAGAAACGAACAGCAGGATGCAATGAGAGATTTCCTTTATAAGAATGGAAGAATTTAAATATACAAAGTTAACTTCATTGCTGGGTTAAAAGTGTTTTACTTTCTCTAAGGGAAAGGTAAAAAAACAAAATTGTTATAGCCTTCTTTTTTCAACTTCTTTTTGGAACACGTCTTAGGCTATGTTTTAGGATAAGTGGTAAACTGGTGCAGAGTTAGGCCCTTCATATGTACTTTTGTTTTGGCCTTTGCTGTTACTTTAAACAGAAGGAAAGACAATGTTTTCCTTCAATAGCCCTTGTATTTTTCTGAGATTGCTGGGTCAGGTCCTAAGAAAATTGGTATTCGAATAAATGATATTATGCTCAGAGTAAAAGCCTGCAAACACAATTTCACCTTTTGATTTCAAAACATCTTTAAAAATTAAGGAAGAATTAGAAGCCCTTCACCAAACAGCCAGAGAATTAGACATTCTGAGAAGCAGTCATCTAGTCAAGGCTACCTACCCAGTATCCCAATCCAAAGTCAAGGAGGTTTCGAAACAATCCCAGGAGTGAGATTAAGACCAAATGCGGTCAGATACCATACACCCAAACCAACTTTATTAACAACAATAAAAATAAAGAGTGATAGGAAAGAGTGGAGTAAAGGCTCTGACTATCCACAGGCCCTGGATGGTGAACACACGCCTTCACGCACACACATGGGCTCACACCTCCACTCACGTGCCTCCCCACAAGCCGCAAAACACACCTGCACAAAAACATATGCTGCCACAAAACACATGCCACCACAAAACACACACTGTCTGGGGGTGCTTTCCTGCAGGCTTTTATAGCCAGTCCAGAAAAAGTCCATTGGGCCAAGGGTTTCTGCGGCAGCAGCACGTCCAACACGTCCTACACATCCCACACGTCCATCACCCTCTCTCAAGTATGCTCATGGGGTACACACGCTTGCTGCATGCTCCCTCACCATGTGCTGCGCGTGGTGGTGGTCTTCACACCCCACCAGACTGCTTTCACCATGCAATGTCAGTGGTGAGCACAGTTCTGTTTTCAAGCAATCTTTGAGACAAATGTCCCACAGCTCAGTCTCTCACACCCAGCCTTAAGGAGACCAGGAGGTGTCCAGAAACAAGCTTCAGAACGTTTGATGGTCAATACAGCTGTACGAAACTTCTGCAATTAAACCCCAAACCAAGCAGGTAACTCAGCAGAATTTTGATTTTCTTATAGCCACTGTACTTGGCCAACACTCTCTAAAACATCCACTTGGGTTCAGAGACTGTCTCACAACGTTGGGTTGTGGCTTGAGTAAACCAGGGCTGAGTTTCAGTCAAACAGTCCTATTTATAGCTTCCGGCAGACACCAGGCCAAACTCAGTGGTTTTGCATGGTTTCCATATAAAAGCCAGCAAAAATTGGCCATTTCAGCTGATTTTTTGCTTTGGGTTTTTGGGGTGGAGGAGAGGAAAGAGGGAAGGTTCATTCAAAAATTGAAGCGATGAGCAAAAATAAGAATCTACGAACCTCACCAGCCAAAACTACAAAAGGTTGACATAGAGCCCTGGGAACAGAAACCACATCATTTTTCCTGTCTCCCATGATAAGCAGAGACTATGTGGTGAGTGATAGTGCTGAAGGAAAATGTCTGAGAGGAGCTCCACAAACAGGAGGTGGATTGAATGGACAAGGAGCCAACTGGTTTCTGCTGGCTGGATCCTGTCTTCTTACATTAAGAACTTCTATAAAATCACCAGTTCACACATCAGCAGCAAATGCCTTTACAGCCTGCACCTCTCAGCTGTGAAACCCCAAAGCACACCAAGAGGAAGCCATGTGGTCTTCTCAGTGGCTGGAATAAAAATATGGGAAGCCTGGAGGCACTGAGCCACTGACTCAGACTGTGACTGTAAGGAAGTCACTCCACCTTCTTGTGCTTCAGTTATACTAGTCCAAATTAGCTTAAAAAGTAGGAACCACTAAAAAAAGTACCCACTCTGACTAACCTATTTGTTGAGTCACCACACATGTGATGTCTCTGGACACTTTCTTGGCATATGAAGCACCTTCCCAAAAAGATAATCACCCTAGATAGCTCAGGTTGACGATACTGGAAAGGGAGCTCCTTTTAAAACAAACTAGAAAATGCCAACAGAAGCTATCTGTGGAGGCAAATTGGCCTACAAGTCCAGATGCCGTTTTCCAAAGGGGCATCTGGAGTCACTGTTATTTTACTGTTACTCTTTTTCACTGGATTATTTTATATCTCCTCATAATTTTCAAAGGGATGGAACAAAAGAGACAAGAATGAGAAATTACTGATATGCACTTGCTAAAATGGAAGAAGATGTCAAGATATCTTTTTTCCTTTCCACCAACTGGATGGAAAGTCAGTGAACCTGAATTATATTATCATGCATTTAACTTACATTTTTGTGCTGAAAGGTACACAGCAATTTGGCAAGCATTAAAAAGACTTCGGTAAAACTTAAGTGAAAAAAATTAAGTAAAATGGTGTTATTCACACAGCATAATGGCATGAGCAGAAAATACCTGAAAAGTGTCAAGCCTGTTCTCCTCCTCTGATCCCAGAAGTATTCTCCCAAAGCCTTGGCTCCATCTCCCAGGTAATGCACAAAGAAATGGGGACAGACACAAAAGCTATATCCGTAACAGAAAATGAAGTGTAGACTGAGAGCTGGATTAATATTCATGAGCACCAGGACCTTTTGCACAGACTTTAGCTTAAGAGCAGCTCAGGCACAAAAGACACCTCTAGTGGGCTAAGGAACAGCTGAGCTGTGGATATTTGCTCTAGCATGCCCTTTCTGATTCAGCTAGTTTTTCTAAACAAAAGCATTTGACCACTCCAAGGGGCCAAACCTGCCCAGTCTTAGACTTGCCAAAGAGTGTGAACACATGCAGAACCATATGCCCTCTCCTGCTTTGCTCTCTTGACCATAAATTAAATTTGAGATAGTGCTGAACAAAAGACTCTTAAGCTCACTAATACAAAATGTTAATCACTCTCAAGGATACTGGGTTTAGCCCTAATCAATGGATATAATTTTACTGTGTGGTTGTCAGCTAGGAAGATTATTCAGGGAATAATTCTAATTTATTTCTGTAAGAATGGAGATTACCAAAACATATTACATCAGATACACCACCAGAACTATGCACGCTGGTTGAACACAGTGTGCTGCCAAAGAGTCATGCAACTCACTCCATGCCTAAGGAGAGCTCAGATAATGTACGTGGAAATCACAAAAAGCTGATTCAGGTAGAAAAGGACCTCTGTGTGCCATCTAGTATCGCCCTTGATCATCTAGTTCCCTGAACAAAGCAGGACTAGTGCTGAAGCTGGGTTAGGCTATCCAGCTGAGTTTTGGGTATTTCCAAGGATGGAGATTCCACAGCTTCTCTGGATGACCTCTTGCACTTCTTAAAAAACCTTGTGCAATCCTTTTTCCTTGTATTGAGTTTGCATTTCCCTTTCTGCAACTTGGGTCTGTTGCCACTTGTCTTCTTGCTGTGAAACTCTGAAAAGGGTCTGGTACCACTTTTTTACATTCCTTACTAGGCTGGTGTTAGCTCCCCACCATCTCTTCTCAGGCTGAACATGCCAAGCTCTCAACCTCTCCTTGTGCATGAAGGATTTGTGGAGTCTCCTTCTCTGGAGACATTCAAAGCCCGCCTGGATGCGTTCCTGTGTGATCTGATCTAGGTGTTCCTGCTCCGGCAGGGGGATTGGACCAGATGATCTTTCGAGGTCCCTTCCAGTCTCTAACATTCTGTGATTCTGTGATTCTGTGATGTGCCCCTGTCCCCAGCCATCCTAGTAGCCCCTCAGGCTTGCTCCACTTTTTGAACACTCCTGGAGTATCACTGTGAGCCGTGGCCCAGACAGTCAACATTGAATGATAAGAAGATTTAGGGTGGAAGAAACCTTCAAGGATAGGTACTGGTGTGGGTCCTGCCCTCTCCTCAACAGCAGCATTCACTGATGTAGCTGATGCTGCTGCTTTTGGTGCTATCAAGCTAACAAAGTTTGAGAAGCCTTATTCTAGGGTGGAAACTTCTAAAATATGCACAGATCCCGCAACTTCCTGCAGCTGCTCAAAACATCCCTGCCTCCATATGCATGCCTGAACACAAGATGAAGGATCTTCATATTTAAAGGTTTTGGTAGCATGTGTATTACTCTGTGGGAGTCTATTTATAGCTCATTGATGCTCACAGCACTGACCTCTTTGTACAGCTTGCTAGTCATTTAACCTGGCTCTTGTACAGGACGGTGTTACTGGAAAAGAGTGGGTATCCTGGCTATGCTTTGAGAAGTGGCCAAGAGGCAGCTGAGTGCAGTAAAGAACGTAACATGGACCTTTGCCCTTCCTAAATTGTAGGGCTGGCTGGGCAGTGGTCTGATCCCCAGAGTATTTCTGCTTCCATTTATCTCAGCACAAGGGCAGAGCAGAGGAAAATTCCTGATCATACATACACTCAGGGACGCAACTAAGCTGGACCTCTCTCCTGACACTAACAAAACATCTAAACCATGACTACATGTGCAGGTTTAGGCAACTAACTTCCATCTCTTGCACTGAAAGAGTTGGAAGGCAGCAGTTTCCCACACTCCCAGGGAAGTCTCTAGGGACTGTCCATCCTCCCAGAGCCATGCTGCAGGCTTGCATGACATCTCAGACAGACTTTCCATCTAATTTCTCCAAGGACCACATTTTCATCTTGCCTTTCACCTCTTCCTCCATCTGTAATAAATAGAAACATTTTTTCCCTTCTCTCTTGGACACCTATCCCCCTGGACTCACCTTCTTCCCCTGTTCTGTTCTTAGGAACAGCTAACCAACCTAATGTCTACATGGTGAGACCCAGGTAAGACATATCCTACAATAGTGCTTGTGCCTCATTGTGGTCCCAGAAATTCTAAAATAGTTTTCAATTACCCTTTTTTCCAACGCAAGGACTCCCACTGTTGCTTATGCTGGCATTAATGCAGCTTTTAGCTGCCCAAGGAGAACAAAGTACAAGTACGCATCAGAAAATCAGGTCCCACGTATTTATTTAGTAGATTAAAGATTCCATACTAGTTAAAAAGTCACAAATGTTGAGGGGAAAAAAGGAGTGCATAGCATAACTCTCAGAGAAAGTCAGATTCCAATTACTGTAATTATATCTTTCAAAGGTAAGGTATGAAAATTATCACTTAAATGAGGGAACAAGAACAGTAGAGAGAACACTACCTTATTTCTCATCTTATCTTTGTCTCCATGCCATTGTACTGAATTGCCACGATTACATTTTGTTAAAATCTTTTCATTTTTCTCACAAGTCTCTGAGGATGTAAGCCTGGGTGAACAAAGCAGGGTTATCAACCCAAATTCAATTTCCCAAACTCCTAAAGGGAAATATTTATGAAAATGCAGGCTTCAGAACTATCAGATTCCTGCCTGACTTGCTTTTATATGTTTGATAAGTGCATGAACAACAGCAGATGCTTCAGTGTTGGCATTATTTTGGGGGGATTGGGGTTTTTTTGTGTAGCAAAATTAAGGATATAAGAAGGTCTCTAACAGAAGGAAGTTTCATTTGGCAAAACATGCTGCCTTCTCCAGGTTTATTTCTCCTTCCTGCCTTCCAGAACAGTCCCCATGACTTCTGGATCCTCCTCCTCTTGAGCAGCTAGAGGTGGCTCCAGCTCTTACTGAGTCATTGCCGCAATTGCCTCTCACAGGCAGAGTGTTCCTGTACTGGCTGCCGCTGAAGTCCCCATCAGCTCCAGCTTTCCAGCTAACTAGACAGTGTCTCCTGCACCATGAGTTACGCTTCGTATAACCTCATTCCATGAAATTATGTCTCTCTAAGCGCAAGCAATGCTTTTTTCTTTGTCTTTTTTTTTTTTAATTGATGGCATCAAAATAACTAAGAATTTTTTTTCCAGCAAACTCAGTTCCTCGGCTCAACTCAAGACAATGCTTTCATCCTTCTCAACAGCTCAGGAGCCTTCTGCAAACCTAACCCCATGAAGTGCAGAGCACTGAGTGCATTTGATGTCCATTAGGCGTAAAGCAGCCTCAGCGTGCAGGAGTCCAGCACAACCTGGCAATACCTTCCCTGTGGCAGGGCCATCCAGAAGGGTGTTTTCCATAAGCCTCCGTCACTCTAAAGGGAATTGCAGACTTGCTGTCATTCTCTATTTTGGTGTCTGGAAAGAGGCCTCTTGACAGAGGAGGAGGCTAAGGGAAAAAGAGACATAAGGAAAAATAACAATGGGGAACAAAGACAGAGGCAAAGGCTCAGTTATAAATGGGAAAGTGACCAAGCAGAGCATCTCTGACAGCATCTGTCACACACAAAAGGTATCTGGGTTGGTGGCCACCATCTGGCAGTGACTCACTTGGATATGTGAATGGAGAAGGGATGGAAGTTAGTCCCACAGGCCTGGTTATATCCTCACTAGGGATATTTGGTTTTCCTGGCATTACAGATGGACAGCTTGATGCAGGCTGAGAGGAGGCAGATGATGATGTCCTGTGACTTGGGGAGGTCTTGGATAGGGAGGGCACAGATGAAGAGGTGACTTCTCAGCAAGAGGTGCTGTGGCACCCAGGAGAAGGACTGTGACACCATGTCCTTGGGGCAAGGGGGTGCCCAGTCCCTGCTTGGCTTGGAGATGCCTGATGCAGGAAAGCCTTGAGACCTAATGTGCCCATCCCTTCTGCTCTGCAGAGGATTTTCCATCCATTCTGTTTCCTGAAAGCAATGCCAGGACATACCAGTGGGGATCCTTGGATAGTACCTTATCCCCTCTTGTGTCTGGGCGAGACCCGAGAGTAAAGAAAAGGAGAAAGCAAAGGCGAGCACACAGGGGTCTGAGTGGGGGAAAGGAGTCCTCTGTCGCTGTACATTAGTGAGTAGGGAAAGCGCTGTCAGAGATACCACTAGCAGAAAACCTCAGGTTTTGTTTGTATGCTTCCAAGCCCTCCAAATGACTTCTGTGGAATTCACAACTACATATAACCTGATGTGGAAAGGGAGTGAACTCAGAACAAACATAGCAAGAAATCCGTGAGAAACCTTCTCTACTATATTATTCATAATTCTCCCCCTCCAGTGAAACCACTGCAAAGAAAAGACTTGGTGAAGACAGGCAACTATATGGATCCAGCTTCCTAATGCAAATAATTCACAGAACTAGCAATGACCAAGACAGAAGCTGGGTCCCTAATATTGCTTTGGGCTTTGATGGAACTATTTCACAGAATCACAGAATCACAGAATGTTAGGGATTGGAAGGGACCTCGAAAGATCATCTAGTCCAATCCCCCTGCCGGAGCAGGAACACCTAGATCAGATCACACAGGAACGCATCCAGGCGGGCTTTGAGTGTCTCCAGAGAAGGAGACTCCACAACCTCTCTGGGCAGCCTGTTCCAGTGCTCTGTCANGTGGCTCTGCGCTGGACTCTTTCCAGCAGTTCCCTGTCCCTCTTGAACTGAGGGGCCCAGAACTGGACACAATATTCCAGATGAATTTGATGACTGATTTTCAGCCTCTTTTTGAAGCAGAAATTTGTAGTCATGAATGCTTCATTTCAAGGTAACTGTGCTTAAATTAAATCAGGCAGCACTGAACTGTCCTTGGAACTTGTTAAATTAATTGCAGAAGACTTTAGCAAAGCATTTTTTCCACCTCCTAAACTATGTTAAGTGTGGAATTAATGCATTTAAAACAAAAATGCAATTTAAAAATGCAAAGGGTTAAAACTTATACAGTGCACTTAGCTTCTCCAGTAATGCTAGACAACTCCTATGCATACCAGGTCAGGGTAATATGGATAAGAAATGAAAAGATGCAAATAAAATCTCAGCTACAAACTACAGACATAATGTTTAAAACAAGTAAATGTAAAAATTTAATGGCTAGAATTCCAAGCAGATAAAAAACAGATGAGAAATGAAGTGCCTATTTTGATCAAGCATTTGAACAACTTCAGTCTGGATGTGGTAGTCTTGAAACAAAGGATGTCTGTCTTCTGAGCAGCTGTTTAGGCATGGCAAAGACCGATGACCTTGACAGAGAAAGTAAAATTTTCTGTTCTTTTTTTGCTGGAGAAAAACTTAGGAATAATACAGCTACCTTCCAGCCTTACCGTCTGAATCTTTGCATATAAATGTATGTATGCAGAGTGTATCTAAAGCTCTCCATCTAGCGGCAGTTGCAAAGAGCAGTGTCACCTTGCTCATTTGGTCTAGGTTTAATAAGATTGCTACTGTGCACTGCACATGCAGGACGTGCTCGTACAGATATAAAGCAGCACTACCAACACAAAGCGCATCCTGGCCCCCTGTCCAACACTGTCTTTGCTGACTGCCTTCTCCTGGCTGGGGTAGGGACAGCCACAGCCTTCTTCTGTTGCCAGTAATAATTACAAGGGGAAAAAAAAAAGCCTAAAGATTCATCCTCTTCCTCATGGCATTCTCACACTACAACTGCCTTTCCTTTGAGTTAAAGTGAGTTCTCTGAATTCTTGTTAGTGTGGATGTCCAAACACTGGAGTTGGGGCAAGTGAGATGATGGGACAGAGAGCAAAGCAGGGGTGAGAGGACCTCCAAAGATCTTAACCAGCTCTGTGGACCTGTGTCTCTAAAAAACACCTTTTCAAGGAGCAGAGAGAGCATGTGAGGGAAGAGGAAAATGGAAGGAAGGTTACAGAGAAGGAAAAAACCATTTTGCATCCAAACTTGTGTGTTCATCTATAAACCAAATAAAACTTCTCTGCAGTTCCCTCATGGTGTCTGAGCTGGTAAATGCTAGGTCTAGGGATGTATCAGAGAGTGTAGGATTAGCATTGCTCCTTCATCTGTGTTTCCAAAGTGGATTTTTACATAGCTGGACGTTAGCTCTGAATCAATGACCAAAGTTAAGAGTGTCTCCCCCTCTCACTCTAGTGACAACCAGGTATTCCCTGTGGGTCCCTGACAAGTGTGGGCATAAGCGTTACCTTTCACTCTTCCTCTCATTGGATTCAGTGGGACACAGCCTCAAATAAGGGACAAAGATCCCTGCAAAACCATCTGCAATCTCACAGGCTTTTAGCCAATGTTTCTGCTGCTGATTGTTGGCTGGCCTGTAGATTTTCCAGCTGTTTGATTTCATTTTTTTTTCCTCTGCTCTCCAGCTGATGGATTTATGTGCTGGCCAGATGGTCCTAAACTGGGGCTGGTCCTCTTGCCTCTCTCTGCTTCCTCATTGTGCTGTTTCTCCAGAAGTCACGTTGCTATTTTCCAGTCTCTCTTTTCTAAACTTTGTTACCTTATGCTTTTTCATACAATGAAAATCTCAAGCCTCCTTTACATGCCCCATCACTAGCTTGATGCATGACTGTCTGAGAAACAGCAAGAGCAATGCAAACACTTGTATGTGTTGAGGAACATGGAAGCGCCCCATCCCTGCCTTCATTCAGGGGCAGGTTGAGTAATAAGTAACAACTCTGCCAGAGAAGAACCACCTCCTTTCCCAATGCNTACACTGTAAAATGAAAAACTTTATTCAACATTTTGAGTCTTCTGGAAATTTGTTTCTTGAACTGTATAGAAAGTATTTTGTCCTTTGCATAAAAATAATCATTTGATACCAAGATACAGGATATACACACCCATATGACTTAAGAATGATAAAGAAGCAGCATTCAAGCATTATTTTAAATGGAAGAAACATAAATATTGGAGGCAATGTCAATCCCATTTTGTTTTTTTCTTACCACAATACAACCAGTAAGCAAGAAACCAGATTATAAACAGAACAAGAAAAAGAAATTCATGCAGGTTATTTTAACATTAAATAGCTTGCCCCTTCTGCCTTCTCTCTTCTTAGGGAAAAATAACTGCTCCTGAGGCAATAACATTTGNATGCTTTTTCATACAATGAAAATCTCAAGCCTCCTTTACATGCCCCATCACTAGCTTGATGCATGACTGTCTGAGAAACAGCAAGAGCAATGCAAACACTTGTATGTGTTGAGGAACATGGAAGTGCCCCATCCCTGCCTTCATTCAGGGGCAGGTTGAGTAATAAGTAACAACTATGCCAGAGAAGAACCACCTCCTTTCCCAATGCTCCAGGTGAGATCCACCTGCCTGAGATCATCTAAAAGCATGGTGTCAAAATTTGACATAGTTGGTAGAGAGAGAAGTAAGCACTCTAGAAGACAGCTCTGCTGGTCTGTCTTAACTGCTTAACCTAGGAGATGAGGAACATCCCTCAGGGGTTCCTTTGTGTTGCTTCTGCCTTTGTATTTGTGTTTCTCTACATCACCCCTGAAGGGAGACTGGACTCCTTGATGCCTGTCTTAAGGCAGATGAATGCTATCCTAGACTGTAGGGACCTTGATTAAAATATTCAGAAATGCTATTTGGATGGCAGACAAGCAGATTTCTCAGCACAACTTTTTTTTTTTGTGACCTGTACACTGTAAAATGAAAAACTTTATTCAACATTTTGAGTCTTCTGGAAATTTGTTTCTTGAACTGTATAGAAAGTATTTTGTCCTTTGCATAAAAATAATCATTTGATACCAAGATACAGGATATACACACCCATATGACTTAAGAATGATAAAGAAGCAGCATTCAAGCATTATTTTAAATGGAAGAAACATAAATATTGGAGGCAATGTCAATCCCATTTTGTTTTTTTCTTACCACAATACAACCAGATTATAAACAGAACAAGAAAAAGAAATTCATGCAGGTTATTTTAACATTAAACAGCTTGCCCCTTCTGCCTTCTCTCTTCTTAGGGAAAAATAACTGCTCCTGAGGCAATAACATTTGGATATCCAGAAAAATCATTACAAGTTACCCTTTACACAACTGTGCAGAAGTGCATAAACAGGGCATGTTTCAGTAGATGGAGATTTTTTTTCTTGCCATCAGTCTCTCCTATCTTAAATGTTTGAGCTTTAGGATGATTATGTGGTTTGATGTTTCCACTCTGGTGACAGATAAAAGAAGTGATGCTTCTGAGAGCGATCGCTTCCTTGGGGCAGCATCCCACCCTTCCCTGCACACACACGATCCTTCCCTTTAGGCTACGAACACATCTACAAGCAGCAGATAACTGCTTATACGACTCTTACGCAAAATGCATCTTGGCTGCCTTTTGACCTGCTTGTGCTCCCTTTAAACTCAACAGAAAAATTCCCCTTAATTCTATATGAGCGGGAACTAACTTGCTGACCTCCTCCTCTATGTGCCTCTCTTGGGTGGTCTTTTTCTTTTGTTGATTCTGAGGGAGTTCCCTGGTCATCTTCAGTGCTAAGACCTGTGGCAGCATCCTTCAGTTTTGATCTTCCAGTTTATAAGGGGTCACAACACAGCTTCTTTCATAATACAAAAACTAAAAAATTTGGAGGAAGAGAAAAACCAGGAGGCGAGGGGAAGGACATAGGCGGTCTTTCAGTCCCGTTGACTGTCTATTGCTTAGTTTTTCTCCATTTTTTTCCACTGCTGTTTTTTATTTTACTTTCTTAGTTAAGAGAATTTCTGTATGTACATTTATTTACTAGCTTATTACCCTCAAAATATGAGATTTTGATTTTAACATATCAATTAATTGTTTTTTTTTCTTTAAAACACATGAAAAGGGAAGTGACAGGAGCATTTGTGTTCTTATTGTATCTATCAGAAACCAGCAAGGAGGAAAGAAAATTCCCTGGAAGCCTAAAGGGGAAGGGAAGAGGTATAACCATGCCTAACCAGAAAGACACTGGATAAAAAGAAGGAACTAGGTAAAGTCCTCAACTGGCAGAGAACTTGCCTCACTAGATGACACAAACTTAGGGAAGGCAATGAAGATCCTTGGGATTCAGGTTTAGTGGAAATTCAACTTGCAAAAATTATGTGTCAGTTTTAAATATGGTTATTCCTTCCTCTGAATATAAACCATGTGAAAGCAGCTGATCCGTTTTGCACACAGTTAAATTACTAATGTGTAGTAGCAAGAAAACCTCACTTCATGAATCTGACTCCATCTGCCAAAAGGTAAAGATTTTTTCTGGAAAGCAAGCAATTGAAAATTATAATTGCACATGAAAACAGCTCATGCTTCTAGAAGTAAAAGATAAACATTTACCAAGTAGCCTCTTGAAGCAGATAAACAGAATATTGCTGAGTCAGAGGGTATTATAGCTGAAAACTGTTTGATGTTTTACTGGCATGAAATAATAGGTCCAAGTGCCCACTCCTGAAATCCTGTATGGTTCTTCTAATATTGGCTGCCTATACAGATCTGTGTTCACCTGGAAAACGGTAATGTCCGATTTCAGATGGTACCTTAAAAATTAATGTGAAAGCTTTGAGTATAATAAGACATTCTTGACATTTTTCATACTGGGAATCTCACCTCTGTGAAACACAAAAAGGGCAATTAAAAGTATTTATTCAAGCACCTCCCTCTGGATATTGAAACATGAAGGGTTCATTATGTAGTGCTGTAATTGCAGCAAGAGAGGACAATTTAAAGTAACTAAAAAAATTAAATTTGACACAAATGAAAGATTGTTCCGAGTAGATAATAGTTATGCGCATGGGAGAAAAAAGCACTTTTTCTAACTACAATTGAATCTTCATTTGGAAATTAAAAGAAAATAGAATAGGCACAACTTGCATGCAGAGCCATTCAAGAATGCAGTGGGCAGTTCAGCAGAGCTCCTGGTTCAAACAACAAAAATAAATTGAGAAAGCGAATTTGTCTTAAGCTTTTGCCATATGGATTTCAGCACACTACAGAAAATTCCACTGGGGGGGAAAAAA
>VZTO01001230.1:901-55700 GCA_013400615.1 Syrrhaptes paradoxus | reverse complement strand
TGCATGTAAATGCTTTGTGCACCAATAGCCTGATGTTTCCAAACTTTACTCATTCTGCCTGCCTTGGCTTTGTGCATTACCCTTTAGACTTTCTGAAGAGCATTTGAATAGAATTAAATAACCTTGTTCCCGGCGTGATTCCAGTGTTCTTCTGATGAACACGCCATTTCAACTGGTGGTAAGCTTCTGGCATCTCTTAAAAGACACCAAAAAAAAACCAACCCCAACAACAAAAAGGAAACAGTGACTTAAAACATGGGAACAAGGAATTTTCCTGTTTCCCTCTCTGCCATGATTCAGTAAATGACTTTGTAGTTTTTACTCTAACCTCTTCTGTATTTTAGTCAAAGTTAAGCGTCAGTTAAATGGAACAACACATCCAGTGGTTCATCCAGGATTTGAGTAAGCAAAAAAAAAAAAAAATTATAGATAAATTGCTAAATATTTGCAATATGCTTTTCTGTCTGTATTGTTGGAAGTATTTTAAAAAATGCTTCCTAAAAATATGTATACAACTACAATTTTATTGACTGGGAAGGAGTATGCTTTGTTTTCTCAAAGTTTCTTTTTCAGTTCACTGTTTCTCTCTCTTATCTCAGTCACTTCCAAGAATCTGAATCTTTTCCTATGCCAGCCTTCCTCTGAAAGGTGAGAGCAGGCTGTGAGTCAAATGACTGAAAAAGAAGGAATATAACAAATTATCCTTAAAATGTTTACAAGCATTGCCCCTGCAAGCAATTTCCCAGGTGACTGCAGCAAATTGCATGTTATAAACAATTACTTTTATTACTGTANATGGGGGGGAAAAAAAAAAAAAAAAGGAGCAGTTACCTTCCCCTTACAGCACATTTCCCAAGTCTTTGAGACCCTGAACCTGTCCTTACCTCGTGCCGGTTGACCATGTCAGTGATGCTGCAGCATTTCCACAGCTTCCCAAGAGCTACCTTGATCCTGGGAAACACATACCACATGAACTTTGTCCTGAGACCATGGAAAATTCTGGTCTTTTGAGTGCAAACTTCAAGAGATGCTAAAGTCACTTTTCATTCAAATGATGAGAAGGCTACCAGTCCCTGTCTTAGGGGAAATCTGGCTTCTTGTAGGCTGTGGCAAAAAATAAACTGCAACCAACCTGGATTGCACTATAGCACTGGAAGCTATAGAACTTTTTTATTGATGAAATATGAGAAACCAAATTTTTTTTTTTTGCATCCTCCAGTACTGTAAATGCACATTGTTTGCTGAACCATTTGAAGTGCACCTTTTACTGGATGGTTAAATTTTTTTCAAAAGTGCAAATTTTTAAAACAGCTAGGCATGAAAATGGATTCAGTTGCTTAAAACCAGATGTCCAGTAATGTTCTAGACTCCCTATAGCACCTGACACATCTGCACATGGCTATCAGATATGCCACAGGATTTAGGGGGCATCTGTACTTTTCTGGAGCCACAGCTGGAGGAAGCGTGGTACCCTAAAATGACATTTTGGACATGTTTGGACAACTAATCTCACACCAGTTCTCTGCGTGGGCACCTGTGGGTAACTTTGGTCAATACTTTATAACAGGCTAAAGGAGGTGACGAAATCTGCTGTTGCTAAAAATCTGTCTACTTCTAAAGGATTGTAAAATGAAAGGAAGTTTTATAGGTCAGTAGTGCAGCATCTCAGCTTTCATGTTATTTTATTTTCTTCAGAGTTGCCTTTTTACTGGCCAAATAAGAAATATGGTCATTGATTTCAGCATGCTAGGGAGTAAGCCCCCAGTAGGGCTATGTGTGTTTTGTGCTTCATATCATTTTGTAGGTAGATAGGCAGTAAAAGAAAAGGGTGTACTTTGCCAAGGGAAGGTAGAAAGGGAATGCAACAACCTTGCAAGCTTTAGTTGTTTGAGGTGAAGATTCCCTGACTGGCAGAGGAATTTGAGTTCTTCACCTGTGGGCAATTACAGTGCATGTAAATGCTTTGTGCACCAATAGCCTGATGTTTCCAAACTTTACTCATTCTGCCTGCCTTGGCTTTGTGCATTACCCTTTAGACTTTCTGAAGAGCATTTGAATAGAATTAAATAACCTTGTTCCCGGCGTGATTCCAGTGTTCTTCTGATGAACACGCCATTTCAACTGGTGGTAAGCTTCTGGCATCTCTTAAAAGACACCNTATAGATAAATTGCTAAATATTTGCAATATGCTTTTCTGTCTGTATTGTTGGAAGTATTTTAAAAAATGCTTCCTAAAAATATGTATACAACTACAATTTTATTGACTGGGAAGGAGTATGCTTTGTTTTCTCAAAGTTTCTTTTTCAGTTCACTGTTTCTCTCTCTTATCTCAGTCACTTCCAAGAATCTGAATCTTTTCCTATGCCAGCCTTCCTCTGAAAGGTGAGAGCAGGCTGTGAGTCAAATGACTGAAAAAGAAGGAATATAACAAATTATCCTTAAAATGTTTACAAGCATTGCCCCTGCAAGCAATTTCCCAGGTGACTGCAGCAAATTGCATGTTATAAACAATTACTTTTATTACTGTAACATACAAAGGCACTAAGCAAAGTTGAGAGCCTGATGAAGCAAAATACTAGTAAAAATAACAGAGCAAAATCTTTTTTTGACCCCAAGAGCTGGGAAAAGGAGTGAGCTCTCTAACTCAAGGAAACAGTTGGCTTTGAACCATTGTGCACAAAAAGTGAGTGGGAATTGCTTTCTGGAGAAGAAGAGATTTGGGTTATAATCCAAATCATGAAGTAAGAAGAATAGAGCAGCATCTTTAGGAGGAAAGACTTATCCAAACCTTTCTATATTATTGTAAATTCATTATTGAAGCAAATGCCTCATACTCATTGTTACCAAGGCTTGGCTTTCTTCTCTGAGTCTGACAGTCTCCAAGCCACTTGTATTATGCCTTATCTCATTTGTCGTTATTCAGGACAGCACTCCTCGTATTTCATCTTCTAAATAACAGCTTTGTGTTTGATGTTGTTGATTATATTATATTGTAATGCTCTGTCTGGGCCTTTGATTGTAAAATCACATCTATGTCTTCTTGTTGTGTTCAGAATGGAGAAAAGCAGTTGTAAAAGTAAGTGCAGGAATAGAATCATGGAGTTCAATGAACAAACAAATTAATTAAAGCACTTCTATGAGAAAAAAAATAGCAACTTTCTTAGTCCCCACAAGCAAGTATGAGGCATTATTAGGAACATTAATACTAAAAGGTATGCAAGCTGAAAATATGTGTAAATTTAGGACGGATCAAAACTGTGGATAAGTAGACCATTCTTATCCACTAGGATTTAAACCTTTTTCTATCCTGTTTACTCAAGAGTTAAAGAATTCATTTAGTATGTAAAACTCAGTTTGGATTGCTCCTTCTCCCAAAAAGGCCAGAGTCCTTGGATCTTGCTAAACTAATGCCCTGCTGTCTTGTATTCCAGGTTGAGCTATTTCCTACTTTCTCCTATGAAAAGTGCTGAGTCTTGGCTCAAGTACTTTGTTCATCAGGTTGGAGGAGCAAAAATAAACAAAGAAAAAAAAAAAACTCTACATCCATGAATGAACCTATAACCTGCTGCACAAATTGCCAAATAAATAAATAGGGTTTCAAGCCCAGTTTCCAATAAAGTATTCCTGCTTATGCAAACAGTACCTGCCCCAATGTGTCTGTCATGTAATGTTTAAGGCACTGTTCTTTGAGATAGGATGCCCAGATTTAAACCTATCAGACACCAAAAGTATATTCTAGACATCCCGTGGCCTGGGTGAGTACCTTCACCTTTGATCAAGGAGGGTGGTAATGCTTGGCTCTGTGCTGCTTTTGTAGATGAGGCTTTGAATTTCTTTGCCTTTATTAAAAATGAAATTAAACCATTTTATCTGTACCAAAAAAAGCTTTCTTTTTCCCTTTTTTCTTTCTTCTCTGTTTTTTTTTTCTTCATCCTGTTTAACAATAAAAACTGATTGATTTCTTTTCAGCATTATCTAAACCAGTTAGCTCTCTTGATTTGGGTTCTGAAACAAAACCCAGTTATTCACACAGACTTTATTCACATTGGATCAAACTTTCAGCCTACAGCAGAGCTGGTGCACCATGCTACCCCTGCAGACCAGGGATCTGCTCTGGGAATTCTGGAGTAGAGGCAGACTTTCTCCCACCATCCTACCCATCTATTTAGATATTCCATCATTGTTTGCTATTTATAACTAAGCAGCTTTCCATTGCCTGATAAAGACCCAAATGAAAAACTCTTCATCATACTGATAGAAAACTATTTGAAGCAGAAGCCACGTGGGCTCTCAGCATTGGAACAAAGGAGGATTTGAAGGGTTTGCTAATCTTTGTGGACCTTTTTACAGGGACAATTTTATTCACTGACCAGAACAAAATACAACAGATGAAGACTGTTAATATATGTTAAAATCTCAGACAGCATTTTATAGTATAGTTTGGTGAAATCTTGCCATTCTGCCTGATAGACATTAAGTTCTTCAAAAACGGGACAGGAAAAGCTGACCTCACTATAGTAAGCAGAAGAAACCAGTTATACTTAGTCTCGTTGGTGTTTATAAGAGGTTTTAGCTGGCTTCCTTCCTGACTGGCTATAATTGGCACAAACAATTTCCTTCTTTGAGAACAGCTGTCACTGGTGATGTTTCTCTTTAAGCCAGGAATGGAATAAAGCATTTCTCCTCTTGAAACATCCTCCTTCGTGTGGAGGCTTGTAAACAAAGGGTAATGATAACCAGACATTCATCAAATTGTGGGAAGGCGATTAGTGGGCTGCCACAAGAATTAGTGCTAAGCCTAAGTATAATTAACATCTTCAGTCTCTTCCACAATCTAATAAAATCTAGCTGCTGGAAAAAAACATTTTTAATATTCATGCAATTTTCTCCTTTGCTTGACTTACTTGTATAGTGTCAAGGTAAAGACTGTGAGACCACCTTTAGCAATTCTTCTTTTTCACTGTGAATTTTTCAACTGCTTGTAAATGACTGACTTCATAGACATGTCTGTCCTTACTAGAAAGCAAACCAAAGTAGTTTAGTAGTAACATGACAGCAAAAGAAGATGTTGCTATTTAGCACAATTCATAACCTGCAAGTACAGAGG
Organism: Syrrhaptes paradoxus; assembly: GCA_013400615.1. Lineage (NCBI taxonomy): Eukaryota > Metazoa > Chordata > Aves > Pterocliformes > Pteroclidae > Syrrhaptes > Syrrhaptes paradoxus. The sequence continues at coordinate 50,593 of VZTO01001230.1, read as the reverse complement.
GGCCACTGTGTGTGAGCCTGACTTTTACAAAACTGAACCAAAGGGATTTTTTCTGAATTAGGAACAGAGTACATAGAACCAGGTGAGATATGCTGAGCTGATGAGTCTGTCTTGGTTTTGTGGACAATTGGACCAAATATCTTAATTTAAAACTTATCAGGTTATATTTCTAAGCAAACAACCTCTTCACCGTTGTTTCCTGGGAATCTGTTCCAGAACTCCTTAGCTCTGTCATTGAGAAAATTTCCAACTCAAATTTATTCATGTCCAATTTATGCCTATACATTTGGAGATTGACTGTAAGTTTCTGAATTAGGAAAGAGAGCTTATTGTGAGAGCTTCCTTAGAGGTCAGGCTCTACTTGCAGTTCAGACTTTCAGAAGCTTGGGGCCAAGCCACAAATCTTACATTGCATTTTTCACAGGTCTGATTTTGCTAACTTTGCTATATTCCCATATTCCCATAGCTGAAAGTGGGAAAAGCTACCTCCCTTATTAAAGTATTCCAAAATTTTGTATAGGAAACCTTAAAATATGTGTTTGGTCAATGAGAACAACATAACATTGGTTTGTGCAATTTCATACAGAACTAAACCTGCAATTAAAATTTAACGTTAGGAGGTAAATGTTTTAGACCATCTAAATGAAAGAGTACACAAAAGCAGGGATGCAACTTCTGTTGATGATAAATTAAGATTTCATAGTTTAATTATGTATTAAATAGTCCATCAGCTTAATGAAATATAAAATCAGGTTAATGAGTTAATAAAGATAACAATTAAGCAAATACATACTTCTCTATATACATATAAAGAGAGAGTGATAATTAAATGCATACCATTATAACAGAAACATTTTCAAGAACGCTTGGGGTTTTGGGAACTGTTACACCCTGTCCCAACGATTGTTGTTATTTGAACTAAAAAGCCCTATATGCGTCATTCATGATGTCTTTACCAATGTTTGGCCCAAATACAGGTATTTTTACGTAACTGGCAACTGTTTATTTAGTGGTCTCACTAAAAACAGAACCTACATAAAATATGTGGAAGTGCAGTGCCACCTCTAATGTATCATGAAGATGTAAATATTTTAAGTCCAACACATGATTTGCAAGGTTTACCTTGGACCTCGAATGTTTGTAGATATGAACGCAGTTTATAATTAAGGAATAGTATTAAGAGTAAGGCAATAACCAGAGAAACAAAGGGGAAGAATTTCGGTTAATTATCCGTGACAAATGAGAACAACAGCCAAAAAAAACCCAACATTCCAGTACACAGCAAAACTAACGGAGGAATAACCAGGAAATTGTGGTTATTAATTGTAAAAAAATATGAAACTGCCTAGACTGGAAGAACTCTACAGCTACTACTTTTCACTTTTTTTTTTATTTTGCCACAGAAGATGGTATTTATTATTTGTTATTCATATAAAGGGTAAAAAAAAATAATCCCTGAAATGTGTTAATTCATTGTCCTGGAATGAGTTTAGAAGCTGAGGAGGATGGCTGACGGTAAGTTTCCATTAAGATATTTATGAAGTTGGAAATAATAGCACAAATTATTTTTTTAAGACACCAAGTAAGGTCACTATTCCCTCACTATGCTGAAAATATGGAAATTATGTTTGATGGATACAAGAGGATATCCAAAGATATTCTGATATGTATGTAATGAATATGTATTTAATATCAGTTGGGGCATTAAGTGACCTATCTAATGACACTTTGAAGCTTTTCTCAGCATGATACCTGTGAAATCCGTGGGTTTTTTGCTTTGCCAGACCACAAATGATGTGAGTATAAGAATGTTAGCAAATTACAACCACAATTTTTTTTTGTAAGGGTGTCTTTTTTATATTTATGATAAAGAATTTTAAGTCTTAATTTCTGCTTACATAAGCAGAGTTTGTAATGATTTTTGTAAGCCTAACAATGGTTGACTCTAGCAAAAATATTGAGTGGTAATTAAGTTTTATCTAATCCCAAACAAACCTGATGGTTAATTCATTTTATGTCGGCACTGTTCCCTTGATGTTCATGGTGGTTTTTACTCCTGAAGTATTTAAAGAGAGAAACTATGTTCCTCTTACTGGTATAGTAAACAAGTCAAATAAAGCCTCAATAACTTACAAAGAGTAGAATTTTTGTGAGATTCCACTGATCATTTCAATAGCCCTTATCTCTTCCATTTGTCTTCAGTATAGTTAACTGCAATTAAAGCAGAAATGGCCACAAGACCTTGTAAAGTAACATTAGCACTTTACTTCTACAAAGAACATTTTGTGCAATATACTCAAGGCTGCATTTATATTTTTCATTGGCATATCATAGTTCTGACTGGTGGGATGTAGCTCCAGAATTGGACTCCAAAATTTAGGTGTCTCTGTGTGTGTGTGTTTATGTTATAAACAAAAGCACCTAGACAGCTATTAATCTTGTCATAGAATCACAAAATCATGGAATAGTTTGGGTTGGAAAGGATCTTAAAGATCATGCTGAAAGCCTCATCCAACCTGGCCTTGAACATCTCCAGAGATGAGGCATCCATAACTTCTAGGCAATCTGTTCCAGTGACTCACCACCCTCACAGTAAAAAATTTCTTCCTAATATCTAATCTAAATCTAGCATTTTGAAGCTTAAAACCTTTACACCTCGTCCTATCCCTACACTGCATGATGAAGAGTGCCTCCACATCTCTCCTGGAGGCCCCCTTTAAGTACTGGAAGGCTGCTATAAGGTCTCCCTGGAGCCTTCTCTTCTCCAGGCTGAACAACCCCAACTCTCTCAGCCTGACCTCATAGGAGAGGTGCTCCAGCCTTATGATCATCTTTGTGGCCCTCCTCTGGACTCACACTCCAACAGGTCCATGTAGGACATGGAAGGTCCTGTGCTGAAGACTCCAGAGAAGAACACAGTGCTCTGGGTGGGGTGTCACAAGAGTGGAGTAAAGGGGGAGATTCACCTCTCTTGACCTGCTGGTCACACTTCTTTTGATGCAGCCCAGGATGTGGTTGGCTTTCTGGGCTGCAAGTGCACATTGCCAGGACATGTGAAGTTTCTCATTAACAAACATCCTCAAGTCCTCCTCAGGGCTGCTCTCAGTCCATTCTCCGCCCAGCATGTATTTGTACTTTGGATTGCCCTGACCCAGGTGCAGGACCTTGCACTTGGCCTTGTTAAACTTCATGATGTTTGGCATGGGCTCAGCTCTCAAGCCTATCAAGGTTCCTCTGGATGGCATCCCTTTCCTTCAGCACATCGACCACACCACCCAGCCTGGTGTCACTGGCAAACTTGCTGAGGGTGCACTCAGTCCCACTGTCCACGTCTCCCACAAAGATGTCAAGTAACACTGGTCCCAGTGCCCACCCCTGCCACTTGTCACTGGTCTCCACTTGGACATCGAACTGTTGACTGTAAATCTTTGAGTGTGACCATGCAGACAATTCCCTATCCACCAAGTGATCAATCCATCAAATGCATGTCTCTCCAATTTAGAGACAAGGACGTCATGTGGGACAGTGTCAAATGCTTTGCACAAGTCCAGGCAGTACTTAAATGAGTCTCTGCAAGAACTCGATCTTTGTCGGCTGTACTGGGACCTTAGTAATCCAGTTCTCATTGAGCAACATGCATTGTAGATGCTTAGAATTAGTTGTCTGAATCCAAACACCCATTTTACACCACATAATTGGCTAATACATCAAGGTCGTTTCTTTCAGAGAATCATAGAATCATACAAATTAGAGAATAATTCAGGCTGGAAGGGACCCTGGGAGATCTTTTGTCCAGCCTTCTGTTCAAAGTAGGGTCTACTTTTTACTTTTTCAACTATTAGACCAGACTAGGCTATTCAGAGATTTATCCAGTCAGGTTTTCTTCATTTCTAACCAATGAACTTCATTTTACACCAGGAACTCTTGCTAACAGTGCTAAAGCAGTGAATTTTCACTTTTGTACTGTCAAAACCCATTCAATTTCTATTTCTCCATTTCTGTCTCCTTGTATTCATTCTGTAAGACATCCTAGTCTTTCCCTGTCATGCACACCCAGCTTCAATTTCTTTGAACTAAAATATAATTTTAAAAATAAAAATGCTATCTTCACCTCCAAAATATCCTATGATTAATTCACCACAAGACCTGGTAAATTGCTTGTTAGTTTCTTAAATTTGATGAGTTTTATCTTCCAACCCTGTATGTTAGCATTTCTTCAACTGATGGACGAAGGAGCCTTCAAGAAGCAATTTTCAATTCCCTTTTTGAAAACATGGGAAGCAACTTCATCAGGTAAGGGTGGAGGGCAAGGCGTGTCCTCCAAGGCTATAGCTGAAGAGCGGTAACTCAGCAAGGCATTTCTGGAGCTCTCATTCGCACTTAATGAATGTCTCTAGTAAAGACAACTCCCTGGAACACAGATGTCCCTGCTGTGTGTATTGCTGACAAAAACGCCAACAACAGGTATGCACCCAGGCAAAAAGTACTAGGATGATGAATGTCTGAAGAGAAAGTTTCGCAGGACAAGTCAGAAGGACTAAATGCTGATGTATAGTTTGGCTAAGTGACATACAAGCTGACCGACTGCTTCATCTGGCTTCTTCCAGTTCAATGGGTTGACAGCCTTTCTGTGGCAGGCTTGGACCAAAATAGCCTTTAGTACAGTGACATTTCTGCTTCTCTGGCTTACAGCCTGCTTTAAATCCCTGCCAGGGCCCTGGGGCACTTATAGGCCTGACTGTCCCTGCCCATCCCATGTGGCTCTGTGGCCCAGGAGCCCATTTCATCCCCCCAGGCCTGTCAGCCCCCTGACCCAGTGGCACGGCAGCAGGGCTGGTCTCCAGGTCCCCTGTCCTGCCCAGCCACACGCTTCACCAACCCAGGCCCGCCCACAGGCTCATGTCCCAGCCCGGCCTCAGCCTGTCCCCAGGGAGATGTCTGATGCCCAAGGTTGGGGATGCTCTCGTGCCCCTGGCTGCCCCACTCCTGGCTGAGGCAGTGGGACAGGCCTCGGCTGCCAGGCCCTACTCTGATGCGGAACCCCCATAGCACCCAGCCCCAGGGAGACACTAGGCTCCACTGCACTCTGACAATTATACTTCTGCTCCACATAGTTAATATGACTGCCTTCTTCAAGGTCCTCCTTCACTAACATGCATAAAAAACTTTTTAAGACTGGGACTTCTTCTAATTTCTTAAAATCATGCCAAATTACCTTCTATATTGCAAGTTTTTTGGTAGAATAAACAGATAAAGCTTTGAAAGTAACAGCCAAAATAATGGGAATAGCCTGATGGAATAAGATAAAGGCCTTGTTACCCCATATAGTCATTTGAATTATATGTATAACACCAATTGTTAACAATAGTTATGCTATATTTTGCTGGCATAGTCATCCCAATTCGGCTGTTTCAACTTTCAGGCTGTCACAATAATTTCACAGACTGATACCTTGCTTAGTTATTCTTAACTGAGCTGTGGTTTCCTTCAAAACCTTTCTCATGCACTTTTTTTTTTTTTTTTTAACTAATTCTGCTGGAATCTGCCCTCCCAAGTTGGCTGAGGGAGCACTAAGCCATATCGAGGTGACAATATTGCACAGCAGTGGTGCAGCCACGATTCCCCTACAGCATGTGGACATGATGTCTTCTTCTTACATGGTGTTGCATATTCACCCCAGGGGATACACTCCATGGCAGAGTCATTGCCAGGCATATGCTCCAAGGAGATTCTGTGTAGGTCCAATCAGTTTGAAGATTTTGTTGCACACAATCCTTGAAATGGTTCTTCCATGACAAGGAAAATCTTGTCTCTTTGGAATAAACCATGATCAACTCTGCACAGCAGGGCTTAACCATTCAGTCACTGATCTGTATTTTGACATTTCAGATGTTTTGCCTTCCGTCTGAAGCACCTAATTTCGCATCTAATAAGCAATTTGCTGCCAAATTTTTAACTAGGGCTCCATTTGAAAACATTATCCTTTGTCAGCAAATCATTCAACATCTGCCTGGTAATATACTTTCCCCTGTTCCCTGATCCACATCAACAAATGAAACCACTATTTTTTAAATCATCCATTTCCTACCTACTCAGAAAAAATTACAACCCTTCTCCAATCCTGCATTGTCTGACTCCCAGATGCATCATTCCTTCCACTGCCATCCCCCTCTTGTACCTGAAGGTGAGTAGAGCTGTCCTGAGTCGTGGGTGGCCTGGGAAGAGACTTTCTTTGCTTAGAAGAGGAAAGAGAGTTAAATCTGGCTCTGGTTGTTGCATGGGGCTGGCAAGGTGGGTGAGCCAGCACCACACAGCACAGGGCATGCAAAGAGGGCAGCATCACTGCTGCAGTGGGGGCACCCACCATCCCCAGTGGACAGGAGCCCATCTAACTGCGGTGCTCTTCCCAGTGACCCCAAGAGCAAGACACGTCCCTGTCTCGCCCCACTCCAGTGGACGGTCAAGAGAGGTTTTTTGTGATTCCCTGAAAAGGAGCACCGGCTAAGGGGGGTCAGACAATGACTTGAGGAAACAATACAGCACAAGTTTATTTACCTCAGCAACTGCAAAACCATCACAAATCAACTTCTCTAAGGCAAGCACCAAATCACACTTATCAATTCCAAGACAGCACAAAAGCATTGAAAAGTAAGAAAGAGGGGCAGAAAGACAGAGTTAAAGAGACAGAGACACACAAACAGAGACACAGAGAACATCACCGATCCCTCATTCCAGCATGTGTCTTCATTTCAGGCAGAAACTCCATGTGTGGGGTGGTGATGGGTTGACGAGGGGCTGATGGGTTGGCAGGGAGTACAGTTCAGGCTCACCTTTTATACAGTTCAGTCTGGTCCTGTCCTGGACCGCCCCTCCGGGGGAGGGGGGGGGAGGGGCAGCATCCAGGTCACTTTTGGGGTTGACCTTTGCAGGGAGCAACAGCCCTGCATCCAGGTTAGCTTCATGGGGAGGGGCAACTGGTTCTCCACAGAGGAGACAACTCCAGCCCTCAGTGCCCGTGCCCCAGTTCAACAGATGTAACAACTTGCTAATGTTCCTAGACATGGTGGCATCTCTTCTTTAGGAATGTTTTGTCTGAGTGCTCTGCCCAAGCACTCCTGGTGGAGTCTCTTCCTTAGAAAGTGTTCTGCTCATTGTTTGAGACATCAACATGGATCATCTAGGAGGGGATGGGTAGGGGTCCAGTCCCTGACAGTCCCCAATTGTGTGATCAGCATGGGTCCCATCATGGGGAAAGAAGATGCCAAAACTGCAGTTGCACTCTTGTATGTGCTTGAAGCAGCTGGACTAGCAGGGGGATTCGGGGATCCTGCAATAGTCTCATTTTTTCTCCATAAAAACACAGTGTTGGGAACATAACTACGGAAATTCCCACACATGAGTTCTTGTTGGTATGTATGGAGATCACAGTGTATCCACAGATGGATTTATACACATTAATAAGACTCATAGGGGCTTCTAAAAACGTAATCCTTTCCTGTCTATGACTGTGAGACCTCAGAGAGGAACAGGCCACCTGGGTTATCAGGCCACCCTGCTGTAAGAGGCAGCTATGCCTTTACACCGTCCTATGCACAAAGCTGGCCAACAATTCATGTGAAGGAGAAGTTTTATCCAGAGGATTCATTGGGAACCTCATATCCTAAGCTCTGCTGATTTATGTTGCATGAGAAGTTGTGTTTGCAGGAATCCTTTGGTCCTTTCTTGTCTCTGCCTGCAGAAACAGAACACAACTGTGCATCCATCTTAATTACAACATTTGCCTTGCAGTGGTTTGTGTTTCCAAAGCTGTCTTCCCAAGACAAAACTGATAGTGTTCTCTATTTGCTTCTAATCAAGAGCTGAGTCACTCCATTACAAAGCCCATAGGCCAGATATGTTACTAATGCAGCTGCCCAAGTCCCTATAGGTTCACCGAAACAGTGCAGATACAGCTCTGAGAAATAGCTGACTGACTGTTGCATGCCTCTATTTAAATTAACTTGAAAATCTTAAAGATAACACTGAAAGAAGTCAAAATGTTGTCTTTCCTCTTTGCTTTCCTTGTGTTGCTTTAATGTTCGATATTATTTTCCTGTGACTTCAGCAAGTTTTTATTGATCCTAGGAGTTGGGCTGCTGGAGCCATATTGAGACAGTTTTCCTAAACCTGCCTACTTTGCATATTGCAGCTCCTTTTCTTCTTTTGGGATAGTCCTTGAAAACAGTCAGACATTGCTCCCTTGTTTCAGATGCCACAATATTTGTGATGCATGATTTACATGTGCAGATAGGTAGGTGTTGTCCAGATCCTCAGAAATATGCGGGTGATTAGGGACAACTACATTCCCATGCACATTCAAAAAACTGAATTTCCATCCCTGAAAAGTTATATTTGCCAGTGAATTCAACATTGCAAAAATGTTACCACTAAGTCAATGGTATTCATTAAAATCAAAGGCATTGACTTCAATGGAGACAGGGGTAGAGCCAGAAAATGCCCATTTGAAAATTGAACCCCAAATACACGAACAGTTAATAATGTTTGCTCACCCACAGAATCCTGTCCTCTAACTTTGCCTGGAAAATAAGCTGAGAAAGAGAATAATATCTGATTTTCTCTTTATTGCATCAATAATTTTCATTTGGGTATTCTTTTCCCTAGCATCAATCCCAAACACTACTTAAAATCAATCTACTTGTCCTGATTTCAGAAAAAGCTGGTTTACTACTGTTTATATAGCACTGAAATCATGTTTATATTCCAATGCTATCAGTGTTTCTTTTATACCACACACATGCGTAGAACAAACTTCCTGGTGAAATACCATTTATAAAAGGTTCATTACTGAAATTTCAATCTCAAGTATTACTTCTCCTCACAATCTCCAAGTCCATTCCACTTGGGTAACATTAATCTGCTACAAAGATGTTTCCATTTTTCAGTAAGATAACTAATTCCTCAATTTCTGCTGACAAGGTTGTTTTTCAGCTACTCTGACCCAAAAAGCTGGTAAGAGGTTATTAGGAACATAAAAACCCAACCCTCAGGATAAGCCACTGCATCTATGCAAAATGTTGAGTCTTTTTGTTTCTGTTCTTATATGCCTGGAAATACGGTAGATAGTGAAACTGCAGCTTCTATCTTTTAAACTTGATTTAACAAAGCAGTAAGGTCCTAAATCAGGCAGGATGAGTTTTCTCCTGCAGGTTGCATGTTCGCAAACTGACAAAGCCAAACCGGTTTTTTGCCTAGGGGATACGTGCTTTGTACCAAATTTTCAGGCAGTTTTAAGATAGTCTCTATAATTAGTGGTCTAATTTTGTCATGCACAAATGACTTTACCTACCCAAATAGGAACACAAAACTTGTATTTGTGAACTCAAATTGGCTGAATGTGTGTTCTCAAACACATGTACTGTGAGTCTGCTGCGTACATAATATTAAGTATGGCAGGCTCTGAAACTACAGTCAACAGACTAATAGGAAACACTGCAAAATTATTTTGGTGCAAAACAGGTGAGGCTAGGAAACAGGCCAGAATGAAAACTTTGACTTTTCTAAACTGGCTCCTGCCCAGATCCCCTGAAAGTGAGCAAATTCTCCCAAGAGTCTTGGGAGCACTCAAAAGATTTTACAATGTCCACGTGTTGCCCTGTAAGGGTGTTAACATTTGGTATCATGATGTCATCATTGCTTCAGTCTGGCAGGATCTAGGACTCCATCACTGGACCTCGTCCTTCAGGAGCACCTTGAGGCCATGCAAGAAGGAGGTCTATAAGACCCTGTGAACCAGAGACCCTATAAAACACCAGACAGAATAGATTACTGAAAAATCCATTCACAGTCCCAAAATATACTTGCACGACACATGTTCTGCACTGTCATTTGTAAGTCGTGTACTGTGCCTGTTTCTGTGTCTTATAAGCTGCCTACCAGTACAGGTCAAATGCTGTACTCTTAGCCTGATCATTCTTTAACGATTGTCCATTCCTGTTTAAAAGCTTCTTTCTTCTGTTGAATTACCTGAATACGACTAAAGGAATGAATAGTGGCAAAAGCACTAGTTAGGGTAGACAGTGGTCCAAGTCTTCAGGAAAAGCTGTGAGATATCATTCTGGCAAATAAGTTGTGACTAACCGTGGCTTGGTCCCGTATATGTTTCTTGCAATACTCTGTAGGGAAGCAGTAGGAGCAATTAGTCTAATTCACCTACTGAATGTGTGGGGGTTGTACACCCTTCGCAGTAAAGATCTTGATTTTGTTCTTGTCTGCACTCTTTAGTGCTATCTTCTCTATATAAGTAGAAGTTGTAATAGTAGAAATTATTATTATTATAACTACTAGTACATTTCTTAAATTGATGCTATTTTGAGTTATAAAAACACAAAAAGCTTGAAACAGGTGGAATTATTTTTTAAAATCACAAAATATAAACCAAATGCATTTTTTTAAGTTTCCTTTTGAACTAAAACATAGTCAAGTTTCATCCTAGAGCAAATTTCTATGGATGAGTTATAAATCTCTAAATAATGAGTTTTTTAATGAAAGCAAGACTAACTCTGTGTGAACTGTAGCAGAGCAAATTGTGTCACTATAACTGTAACTTAATGGAAAACTACAGAATATTTAAAATGTTTTCTGATTATTGCTTAATTTATCAAAGTCGTATCATTTACAGCACATTCTAAATGAGGCAAAGGCATGTTCAAAGATGAGACAGAGATAATTATGAAAAGCACCAAGCAGACAAGTAATGAGTAGGCAGCAGAGTAAGTCACATGAGAAGTATTATTAGGCTCAGTGTAAATCTGGGATTTCAGTGGTTATATCAGCTATATGTATGGGAGATGGTGGGAAGAACTGAGGACAGGGAGTGGCTAGACATAGGGAAGGACAGAGAACATGAGTGGAAATGGCTTTGTGACTGACGACTTAGTAACGTCATCTATAATGTTTTCTTCCTGCAGTATAGTGTAACTGTTGTCTATGCAGGCATTTTTAACCGGAAGCTTGAAATGCAATTAAGCAAACAAACAGCTAAAACCAAAGGGTCCCAAAAGAAAGGAAAGGTTAGCAAATTAGCTCTGAAGAAAATAGCACTTATCATTTGTGCAGCATTTTACATTTGCAAGGCATTGTACAAACATTGACTAACAGAGGGCTTTTTGTTTCATTCTCCCTGGAGTTCACAGGAATTAAGGCATCTACAAGTGAGCAGGAACAGGCCCAAAATGAAGCAGTGCATCAACCAAAGACAAAAGAGGAGAGGATACCAAGCAAAAGCTGACTGCTAGGTAGACACATGGAAGATACAAACATAAACCAGCCACGAATAACGTCATCTAGTGGAGCTGCTTCAGAGCTGGCTGCTCCGTTACCTGGTGCATTAATGCTGTGCACCTGTAGGGGCTGCACCTGAGCCAAGAAGTCCTGCATCTGAGCCAGGCACAGCACTGTGCTGGGACCAGCTGTTGCTCCATCAGCCCTGCTGCTGTGCCACCATGCCTCTGTGCCTGTGTGCTGCACTTCATCAGACATGAAGGATGTGCCCAGGGCATCACATAGTGCACCGAGAGGATTACAGACCAAGGAATGGGATCTAACAGGAGCTCACACTGACTGCAGAGAGAGCCCATAACCATCACACTGACAGAATTGCTGTTTCATCATCTCTTCAAAATCGCCCACCATCCAGGCAAGAATGGCAGATTCATGGAATGGAAAACACTCTAACTCCTAACACTTATGGAGTTCACTTGATAAGGGAACAGCAAGGTTCCTGGGCATTAATTTTCTTTTACAAACTCTTAAAATAACAATACATAAACTATTACATAAACTATTGTGGCAACAGAGGAAGAAACATGTGCCAGTGAATGCCATTATCATAAGATGATTTTTCAGGGCTCCCTCCAGTCTCACAAATCTTTCAGTTTCAGCTGTAAAATGAAGCAGTTTTAATCCTTCTCCTCTTTTCATCCCAAACAGAAACCTCCCAGAGTACCCTGGACTGTGGAAGGAGAAAGTACAACCCCTTTTCAGCTGAGGACACCAGAAACTTGGTTTTACCACCCCAGCCAATATTCCAGCCACCAACAATTTTACAGAAGCTGTGTGTCTCCTTCTCTTTCTTCTGAACATAAACAGCTTTGATGGCTCACCATCCCATGAGTTCAATAAAATAAAATATAGTAGTGGTTCCTCTGCATTAAACTGAGATGAAAAACCCAGTGGGAATGAGATGCACTGAGAAAAAATGAACCAAACCTGGCTGCTGAGGGGTTTAGGTATAGGCAGCCTTTTTGCATCCCACTAGGGTATCAGACTCATCCTACACTCAGCTGAGAAGGTAGCAGCTCTGAAAATCATAGAATCATAGATGGGTTTGGGTTGGAAGGGACCTTGAAGATCATCTTATTTCAAAAGCCCTGCCATGGGCAGGGACACCCTCCACTAGACCAGGTTGCTCAAAGCCTCATCCAGCCTGGCCTTGAACACTTCCAGGGATGGGGCATCCACAACTTCCCTGGGAAACCTGTGCCAGTGTCTCACCACCCTCACAGTAAAAAAAATTCTTCATATATCTAATCTAAATGTACCCTCTTGCAGCTTAAAACCTTTACCCCTCATCCTATTGCTACACTCCCTGATAAAGAGACCCTCCCCATTTTTCCCGTAGGCCTCCTCTATGTACTGGAAGGCTGCTATAAGGTCTCCCTGGAGCCTTCTCTTCTCCAGGCTGAACAACCCCAACTCTCTCAGCCTGACCTCATAGGAGAGGTGCTCCAGCCTTATGATCATCTTTGTGGCCCTCCTCTGGACTCACNTGTATTTGTGCTTGGGATTGCCCTGACCCAGTTGCAGGACCTTGCACTTGACTTTGTTGAACTTCATGATGTTTGCATGGGCCCACCTCTCAAGCCTATCAAGGTCCCTCTGGATGGCATCCCTTTCCTCCAGCAGGTTGACTGCAAGACACAGCTTGGTGTCATCAGCAAACGATTCGATCCCACTGTCCATATCTCCCACAAAGATGCTGAACAACACTGGTCCCAACACCAACCCCTGTGGAACACCGTTTGTCACCGGTCTCCACTTGAACATTGAGATGTTGATCACAAGTCTTTGAGTAAATCATATGGCCAACTCCTTATCCACCAAACGATCCACCCACCAAATCCATGTCTCTCCAGGTTAGAGACAAGGATGTTGTACGTAACAGTGTCTAGTGCTTTGCACAAGTGGACACTAGGAGGACTGTCAAGGCCAGGCAAAAGTGCAAGCACTTGAGTATTCACTTCTCCTGAGGGGTTAGGCACATTACTTGTTCCTCAGTTCCACCCACATAGCACCTGAAGAGCCCAAGTGTCTTTTTGGATCTGGGCATAAGTGTTAGAGATGACATTAAAAGCACACAAGCGGAGCCCTACACATCCTGGATGATCAAACTTTGAGTCCTTAGTAGCAAATACCTTCTGAGCCTTGAAGGCTGGATCACAGAAAGAGAGCATACAACTCATTTTATGACTCTGTAGTGGCTGTGGGTGCAAAGCATACATTTCAAGCGTTTCCAGAACTACAGAAGACTTTGAGCTGGTTCTGAGTCATTTTGAGCACCAACAAAGATGATGAACATTATAGGAAATTATCTCCAGTTACTTCAAAATATTATTCTGGAACGGAAACTTCTGTGAGCTATTTGCTCCAGGAGGTATTTTGTGGTTATTAGGCTCATTTCTGTTCTGTTTTCACAGAAATGTGCTGCCTACTCCTGCCCAGGACTTTCCAATGATAGGCACAGCTGCATCTCATGAAGACTATCCAAAGCATCATTTAAAGAAAGCCAGTAAACAAATCCACAAATTATAGCTCACCCAGGAGATGTTGAAGATAGTGTCTTATTCTGGCACACAGTGGGGTTCTTACTCCTTATGCCACTAGAGCAAGTATTCACCAAAGCTCTCTCAGATCATAGAATCATAGAATCATAGAATGGTTTGGGTTGGAAAGGACCTTAAAGATCACCAAGTTCCAACCCCCCTGCCATGGGTAGGGACACCCTCCACTAGACCAGGTTGCTCAAAGCCTCATCCAGCCTGGCCTTGAACACCTCCAGGGATGGGGCATCCACAGCTTCCCTGGGAAACCTGTGCCAGTGTCTCACCACCCTCACAGTAAAAAAAACTCTTCATATATCTAATCTAAATCTACCCTCTTGCAGCTTAAAACCTTTACCCCTCATCCTATTGCTACACTCCCTGATAAGGAGTGCCTCACCATCTCTCCTGTAGGCCCTCTTCAGGTACTGGAAGGCTGCTATAAGGTCTCCCTGGAGCCTTCTCTTCTCCAGGCTGAACAAGCCCAACTCTTTCAGCCTGTCCTCATAGGGGAGGTGCTCCAGCTTTCTGGTTAATTTCATGGCTCTCCTCTGGACTCTCTCCAACAGGTCCAGATCTAGAGATATAGAGATCTAGAGATCAGACTCTACATCACCTAAGAGGACCAGCCCCATTTATTAGGAACTGAGCCAGCAGATCCACTTAGCAGCGTAACCACCATTCTGCTGGCCACTGTCAGTTTTCCCCTCTGTCTCCGTGCTTCCAGGACAGTGGTCTGTTCCTTCCAGGAGTAAGTCGCCATCTCAACTGTTCAGCCAACAGACAATATAGTATGGGCACATGAGATCTTACTGGACATGGGGATTGCTCTTAGGTCTAGGATCTGAGTGTCATAGTTTTGATCCTGGCTGGCAGCCAGACACCACAACAACCACTTGCTCACCCTCACCCCTCAAGAGGATGGGGGAGAGAATGAAAGGGGTAAAGGGAAAAGAGACTCATGGGTTAAGAACAATTTAATAAATAAACTGCAATAATATTGGAAATAATTATAATGATAATAATAATAGCAATATATACAAATATACAAATGAGTGACATACAGTGATACTGCTCACCACCCAATGCCCAAAGGCTCAGCCCATTCCCGGCTAACAGTCTGGGAGCAGGGAGAGTCCTGAAATCACAATAACAGAATGGAGATAAGAACCCGAGTGTGTCAGAGATCAAGACAACCCTGAGAGAGTGGTGACCCAGAGGGAGACAACCCGGAGCAAGAGAGAGCACTTCTGCACAGAGCCTCATCTATATACTGGGCATGATGTGCATGATATGGAATACACCACTGGCCAATCTGGGTCTCAATCCTACACCTAAGGTCGAATTCTAGGCTAGTAAGTGGGGCTGTGCACCCTCCCAGCTTCTTCTGCACCTGCAGACATTGTCACAGCAGAGAGGCTGAAAAGCCCTTGACTGTCCTGGCAGCAACTATAAACATCAGTAAGTTATCAGCCTTCTTCTCAGCACAAATCCAAAACAGAGCCTCATACTAGCTACTATGAAGAAAGTTAACTCAGTCCCAGCTGAAACCAGGACCTGCTAATAGTAAATGCAGTGAAGATACAGAACACCGATCTTGCAAGTTTTCAGAGAAAATTTTCCCAACACTGACTTGTAATCTATTTCATTCTAGTATCTCAAAGGAAATGGTAGAAGCTTCCTGACTTTAGGCATTTAAGCCTCAACTGCTTAATAAAACTTAACAAAATAGACCGCAGTGAGCAGCTTTTCTTTGGCAAGAAGACAGCCTCATCATAAGGGCTTGCCCTCTCACATGCCTATGATTTCTGAAAGATTACAGTTAGCCAAGTAATTAAGGTAAAGAAAGTAGCTTAAATGGGAACCTAAAACTGTGAGAAAGGAAAATTATTATAACAGTGAGGACTATATTAAGGGATTACAGTAAAAAGAAAAAAAGAATGCCTCAGGAGGATTAAAGTGTTAAATAGTAGTTAAATTTTTTTTTCTTTGTCTTTGTAATCCAGATTTAGCAGCAATTTTTGGATGTCTGATGCCCTGGTGTGTGAAAATCGGATGCATTTTCATTATGTTAATTTCCTCATCAGAGATGGGGTTAGGTGAGGGAGTTTTATAACTTCTTACTGCCAGACACCTACTAGGATGTTGATAGAGGTCTTGATACAGGTCTTATGCCTTGCTTTTCCCTTTGCTGAGAAAGAATGCTTGCAGGAGAGAATGGTTGTGCCATCTATTTCAAGCAGAGCAGCCCTGTGAATACCACTGTTTACTTGGAGAGGGCAGATATAGCACAAAACAATCCTTTTAGTATCTGGTATCAACAGAGAAAAATAATCTTAAAAGAAAGAAACAGAGAAGACTTGTCTGAAAGTGAAGCATAGATTTAACAGAGGGCACCTTATACGCCCAGCGGCCGTGGTAACCTAAAAAAAGATGGATTTCATCAGAAAGCAGTTTATGACCACAGCTGATTTACAAGGTGAGTCACTGGAGCACATACTTGAAAAGAAGGCAAAGTAAAAATTGACTACATGTGGCAAACCACACGCCAGCCCTGCCTCAAATTTATCCATGCTGGCAGTGCTCCTGTGTCTAGCCTATGTACCAAACCTATCCCAGAGCAAGCCAACACTCCTCTCAGGCTTGGCAATGCCTTTGACAAGATTTTAGCTTAGAGTCAGCTAATATATATCAAGCTATTTGTGCTCTGTGCCTTTGTCAGTTGAGTGAGGAAAAAAGACCAGCTGAGAATCAGTGTTTAAATGTAATTTAGCCTGCCAAGCAAGAGTGCACCTCGGTTGGGGGTGTTTAAGTGGGAATGGAGGCACTTGTCATGAAACAGCAAGGTCAAAGACACCCCCCCACTGCTGTTCAAGCCCTGCTTCCATCTCCAGGCCCTGGGGCGACCAGAGAGGAGCCTCAGAGAGGAGAAGGCAGCAGCTGGGAGAGCGGAGGAAGCCCGGCTGCAGTGGTGGGGGAAGGCAGATGCCAGCTCCTGGGGCATTTCCTGAGGCCAACATCCCTTCTTGTTTCTCTTCCTGCTACCCACCACCAGCGAGCCTGTCTCTGTGTGCGTGTACATAGCTCCAAAATCAGCTGCCTCCAGAGGTTTTCCCCATGCTGAGCTCCCAGGTCTGCCTTGGGGAGGCTGCTGTCGTGTAGGGAGACTTATCCACTTGCAGGCACAGGGTTGGGAGCAGTGCCAGAGCAACTTCTACCTTTGCACATCCTGCTTTGTACACAGCCAGCTCACAGCAACCTAGCTGCGTTAACCCTTAAAATAATAATTCCAAGAAAAACACCTCCTTAAATAGCGGTGATTTGGGTGATTCTGAAATGCCACTGTGCTGCTGCACAGATCTGCTCTCTGTGGCTGAAGTTTGCAGTACTGTCATTCACTTCCCGTTAGTAATGAATCTTGTGGCTCCAGCTCAATGTATTACTCTGAAAATTCACCCGCATGTATCTTCCAAGATCTATCAGCTCAGTTTACTGACACAATCAAATGTTTACTGCTTTCAGCACTGCAGAGCCAATATAGCTGAACAGCAAGCTATATCTGCTTCTTGCAGCATCATCAAAATTGTCAGCTAAATTCTGATTTCTGATGCCTTATTATTGCAATGAAGATGTGTGGAGCAAAAACAAAAAGGTTTCATTTCCAGATACCCATCTGATTCTTGGAACTGTCATTAAAATAAAAAATATCCACCCCCACCACCCCAGAAAAAGGAACATATTTTTCCTGAACAGTAAATGAGCATCAAAAAGCAAGAATAAATTGTATAAGGAAGAACCAATAGGTCATTTTTTACTTTAACTCCATGTGGAACCAAATTCTTAAAAATAACTGTCAATATTGCGAGCACAAATTTTGGCACCCATGAATGTAGGCAGTTAATAACTGAACATCCAGATGCAACCCATACTTCATCTCTTTAGGCATCATCTATGTATGTAATTGAAAGTACAAATAAACATGACCACAAAAGCCAGACACCCCCACAATGGATGTAAGCAATGTGGGACAGCCTAGCAAATATCTGGTTAAAAAAGACCTGATTAAAACAAATAAACAAAACAGAACAAGTTTTCAAAACCAGATGCATCCACTACAAGGACCCTGGGAACTAAACCCTGAAGCATCTGACTTGTATGTTCCGGTTCTCGATGTGGCAAGTAGGACCCAGAGTTTAGTGTTTTGGGACTCACTTGCCTATGAGCTGCCAAAGTGTGTTCACAATTCACTAAGGATGAGAGCTAAAAGCCTGAGACTTGAATGTGTCTTCTTTTCTTAAAGGCTTTTCAGCAGATTGTTTTCCCCAAACCCTTGCCTGGTGGTTAGGACTCTTCCTAAGGAAGGACAGCCTTGAACTTCTCTACATGCTGCGGGTGGACCCAGAAAATAATTTTCCCTCAGGCAGTCAAACTGAATCCCCATTTCCCTTTGTCTCAGAGCTGCTAACCAGTACACACAGTCAGAAGGAAGCTGGGGTTTAAAATTCACCTGTCTCTGACATCAGAGACACATGTGCCTGTCTGGTTGGCTTCTCTGTCCTCTTCCCCTTCATGCACAGCCTCATAAACACCTCATTGTTGACAAGCAAGGCCCATCGCAATGAAGGAATCATCAGAGCAAAAACCAGCGGTGTGTTCACACACCACTTCAGAGGTAACTGGTTTTAAGCAGCAGAGTGTCTTAGTCCTGCACGCCAAGCCCACCACACTTCTCTCAGATCAACATTCATCTAGCGCTGAGCAAGAGCAGAGTCAGGATGGAAAGCAAGGAGGAAATATTATGAACAGCAGGAGGGCAGAAGAGGATGCAGATGAAGAATAAATATATTTAGGACAGGGAGATTGCTGTTAGCGATGAAACACCATGGAGGTCTGAGGGACCAGAGAGATGTCTGTGCAATTGTAGCTATTAGACACTTAGACTCATCAAGTCTCAACCTTTATATCTGAGGGGTATTTATTCAGCTGTTTCCTGGACTGGTGCTGTGCAACCTGGAGAGCAGCAGCAACACAGATTTTCTCTGTCTTTACCTTCATTGACCAGCTATATCCAGTGCAGGATGTACCAGGCCTAAGGGAGGCTCCGACAAGGGATAGGGACAATGGAGTTTGTATTCCCATTGAGGTATCACCGATTGGTACCCTCTGATTTCATGTAGCAGTCACAAGTAACATAATGTAGAACTGGATGGTGAAAATGTGGAGTCAAAAGCCATCTTAGTCATCTATCAGGTATTCTGATACTTAAAGTTTGTTACCTTGAATATGGCTCGATGTCAGCACCAGGTGAAGCGATTCCTATGTTGAGATTGTGAAGATTTAATAAAATAAGGCATTATTGTTGTTGTTGTTGTTGTTATTATTATTATTATTGCTCGTTTAGCACACATTCTAGTTTCAAAGGCCTGGAGAAACCTGACAGCTGATATGGGGATTAATGTTGTCATTTGCTATGGTTACCAGCAAACCTTTCATTAAATTGATTGCCGCAAGGTAAACTGTATTTCCACATTTGCTCTTGTTCTATGGCTGCAGCAAGCTGTTAAGGCAGGACTTGGGACTTGCCTGTTCAAACAGAAATGTGGGCAACTGATTCATTATAATTTGGCTGTCATGCTATTTGGCATTTGTTGGTTTTTTTCAGCACAGACGGATAATGATTACTGCACAGGCAGAGATGTTTACGCTAAGTTTCAGGGACCCTCCAGGCAGAACTCTGGTTCTGATCCATCTCTTGTCAATAGTTCTTTCTCCTTTTAAACAACTGAAGCACATTCTTCAATCACAAGGCATTAAATGAAATATATGAGATTGAAATATCTATGGTGAAAATACTACATGGAAATAAAAGGGCAACTACTTTGTAGTTATAATATTAAGAAGCATCAATATGCCCATTTCCATTAAAATATTGCACATTAAAGGTTACAGGAAAGGCCACGCTGCAGCAATAGTTTGATTTGTACTGCTTTTGTCTATTAAGTATTTAAATCCTGTCTTTATTTTGTAAAATGATATGCCAGCCTTGAAGAGGGTATGCAATCAAGAATGAAAAAAGCACAAATAAACAGTGCCATCTTTTGGGCACCGCTTAAATTCCACATTCATTACATTCCAGATGCACGTAATGTATGAATGCTACACAGGAATGCACATATGCACTTATCTGTGTTGCAGGTGACTTTAGGGTATTAGCTTTATTGTCTCTTGAGAGGCAGTGACAGGGATTCAAAGCCTCAAAGTCTCCATCCGGGTCTCTGCAGCTGACCACTTTTCTGCTCTGGCATTCCAGGCTCCTGCAGTGGAGGGCACAGAGCGATGCCTGTTTCTAAAGTTGCAGATGGATGACTGAGTATCTCTTGAGAATTTTTGTGTATTGAAACACAAGGAATATTAAAGTAAGGTGGAAATGCAGTGGTTTCACTTCTGTATGGGAGAAGAACAGTTTCATGTTTTAGCAACATGAAGTCCAAATGGACTACATGTAACAGCAGACTGTCAACCTCTGGGATAGGTTTGCCAACCAAAGTTGTGTCAGCAACTGTTCCCCTGACTGATACAGGCTTTCCCACTGTGACCCACACCTCCACCACTGCCAGGCTTGACTATTACAACATATTGCAAGCATAAGCAGAATTTAGGCCTTGAACAAGCTCCAGCCCCATCAAAATGAGTCTCTCAAATCATAAACATCACCATCCCTGTGCTCAAGGCACTGCCTTGACACTTTCTGAATGCCACAACAAATTTCACTAGTTAAGAACAGCCTGTGCAAATAACTCCAAACACAAGCACAGGCTCTCAGGTGTATTTATGTGTCCAATGCTCATTTGAATAGGAGCTGGATACCCAAAAATCCTCTGAGAATCTTCTCCTGCCTCGAAAGGAGAGAGGATGTTCAGCCACACTTTACTGAAAAGGTACTCATTGAAAAAGTTTACGGGCTAATTACAGGATGTTAGAAGAGTGTTGCACTCACCAGTGATACATGCATCGCAGCAGTCATCACCATTGTGGTGGACAGCATCACAACTAGTGGCAAGCAAGTTATCAACCCTGGACCCCTGGACCATAACAAGGGATTAAGCAGTTCTTGAAACATCCATAACCACTCTGACCAAGAAGGGACTGTATAAGGAGATATAACACTGGTCAATCTGCTCCCAGTTAAATCCAGAATAATAATTTGTACCTGACTTGAGTAGTGTGTACATCTTTAGTCAAGGTTGTATTTAGTCCTGAATAACATAATCTTGCAAAGACTTAATATTCAGTGATTCTGCACAAACTGAGTACGCTATGAAGACCACAAAGTAAAGCCCTGTCAGCTCCGTCCCTGACCTCACTCCCTGGAGACATGGCCCTAAATCCTACAGTGTTGTGCAGGCACTGGCATGCACTGGAGTCCTGCCCTCAGCTCCACCTGAGTGAACAGTAAGGCAGAGTATTCATAGGTAGAAGAAGTCTTGACCCCTTAAAAGAGTAAATGTTGCAGTTAGGAACTACAGAAATACAGACAGGCAGGCAAAGCCTGAGCTTAATTTGTAGAGGAAAATGAAATTACAGGATGTAATTTCTGTGGCACTGAATTTTTTAAAAGTTTAGGTTCCTAAATCTTGAGAAATGTGTGGGGATTGGCTGCCTCTGAGATTCAGCTTTACAACACCCAGTTTTCTTTGACAGACATGTTCCTGTTAATCTCCTGTCTTTGTGCTCTCTCTCTCCTTTCTTTCTCCTGCACAGCTCTGTGATGGAAAGACAGTTGTTCTCCATTACACTCCCAGATAAAGATAAAATTCCTTAGCATCTCTCTCAGGAAGGCCTACACAGAAAGTATTATTTTTGGGAAAGGAGAACTACACTACAAAGCACCAAGACTTGGACAGGGGTCCAAAACTAGCCCATTGAATTTTGACATCTTCAGATTCCCACTGCATTTCTTTACCTGAGCTGTGATCTGCATGATGTTCCTCTCTTCAGATTAGCTTTCTCCAGCTAACACTGTTCTGCTCTGTATTTTTCATTTTACCATCCCCAGATGCTTAATTTGTTAAAATATTTTTCCCAAGAATATGGAGAAATTTAAAGTCTGATGTTCTCTTTCTTTCTGTAAATTTATATTCTCCTTTCGTTTACTCAGAGGCATTTGGCAGCAGTAGCCACAGTCCAGTTGTGCATGACACACATTGCACATTACAGAGATCATCATACAGATACATTTATTCTGCTTACCAAGCATATTGTCCAATGCCTTGCAAACAGTGGAAGGCTTGATTAAATTCAGGTTTTGTGTGTTTGCCAACCTGGCTTGAGGTCACAGTCAGTGGAGTCAAAATCTCATTAGAACTGAAGTGTACACTCAAGAATAAATCATCCTCTTTTTCATCTGCAGACTATTCACTGTCTTACATGCATTGCTTCTGTGAGCAGATTCTTTTATTTGATCTGGTCCTCAATAACAAAACATGATATCCCGTTACTTTTTGGTGACAAAAGGACATTGTTTAATACTGTACGGATCAGGTATATTTTCAGATTGTTCTCATCTACATTATTGCTATGTCAAAGGTGCAGGATCGGCATGGGGGGGGGATGCCACAATGGTCATCTGCTACAGATTACCTGATCAAGAAGAGGGAGTGCATGATGCCTTCTTTAAAAAACTGGACAAAGTCTCCTGATCTCAGGCCCTGGTTCTCAAGGTGGGGGTTTATCTGCTCTAGCATCTGCTGGAAGAGCAGCATGTGAGGCTTAGGCAAGCCAGGAGATTTCTGGAATGTGTTGAGGGCAATTTGTTACACAGGTACTAGACAGGACAACTAGGGAGGTTCTCGGCCAATTCATCTGCCCACAGATAGTGAAAGACTAATCAAAGCCCGGGATAGCTGATAGAAGCCTTGGCTGTAGGGACTGTGAGATAGTAGAGTGTAAGATCCTGATGGAAGTGAGGAAGCCATCCAGTGCAAAAATTCTTACGAACTTCAGGAGGGTGAACTTCATGTTTTTTTCAGGGCATTAGTAGGCAAGACCCCATGGGAGGCTGTTCAAAAAGACCAGGAGATCTGGCTGAGCAACAACCTCATTGCACAAGAGTAGTCCACCCCAATGTGCAAGACAGAGCACATGGCATTGATATAGCAAGAGGCCAGCCTGACTGAACAGGGAAATGCTGAGAGAACTCACACGCCAAAAGGGTATATTTGGAAGGGGGAGCAGAGACAGGGTGTCAGGAAAGAATATAAAGACATTGCCAACGCATGCTGGAGGGAAGTACTGGTGAGGGATGTGAGATGCAAAAAGGAGTGAAACAGCTTGGACAGTCAGGACTCTCAGGACACTCTAGTCCTTAAGAAATTCACCCCACACAGAGCTGTTGCTACACAGTTTATTTTGTCAGCCTTGCACCAATAACACAGCCATAACTGGAATTATTTCAGTGAGAAAATAACACCATCCTCACAAAAAGGCAATTTTCCATGAGAAAATTTTCAATTTTGCTCAAAAATGTTTTGATTTTCCATCAAGCAAATTGAGCAGAGAGCAGCCCAGCTGCTGACTTGGAAAGCTCTTTCAGCTGTGTTTCATAGTGGCAAAAAGTCAAATCGACCAAAGCCTGCCAAGGGGAAAGCTAAAGGCCACATTCAT
The DNA here is from genome assembly GCA_013400615.1 of Syrrhaptes paradoxus. NCBI lineage: Eukaryota > Metazoa > Chordata > Aves > Pterocliformes > Pteroclidae > Syrrhaptes > Syrrhaptes paradoxus. The sequence goes on along the minus strand of VZTO01001230.1, from coordinate 27,053 downwards.
CCTCTTTGGTTTTCAGTTTGCTCATCTCCCTCACTGATGAGTGTCCAGCAAGGAAGGGTGAGTTCCTCAGCCCTCTGCCTCACTGGCTCCTGCTCAGCACATTTCTGAAAAGAAGGGCAGGAGGAGAAGTTGGACAGCCCCAGCTGCAGCTGCTGGAGCTGTGGGGACCAAGTCCTTGCTCGTCCTACACCCAAGCCCTCTGGAAACCGCCAGCTGATTTCACCTGACACCCACCACCAATGGCCTTTGGGTAAGCAGCCAGAAACCTTCCCTGAGGCTGCTTGGGTTCTTGACATCACTTTTGCCATTTTCCCCTCTACTTAGCAAGTTTTGTTGATTTTTTTTTAAATGCAAAGGCTTTCCTTCTAAGAAACCACTAGTCTCCAGGCAAGAATGACCACAAGTTGCTTCTGTTGAGTCCTTCAGGCCACTTCTACACTGCTACAGAAAAGAGGCCCATGGATGAGTCTGAGACCAAGCCCGCAGACAGGCTCCTGGCCATCCTGTGCAGAACAGGGCTGCTTGGTGGGAGGTGGTAGCTGCAGCAGCACTAAACAGAGCCACAGCTACCCAGCACAAAAAACAAAGGAGCCTGTGCTCAAACTTGCTCGCTCTTCCTCTTTTATTTAGCAGCACAGCCATACACTTTGGCACACACCAGGACTTCACTGCAGACCACTCCAAGATATGTGCTGTTGCCTGACTAAGGGCTTGCTTCTGAGCCCTCCTTACTCCTTTTGCCACTGGCAGAGGTGATCTCTCCCTCTGAGCTGTCATCTTCTGGGGAATTCAGCAGTAGCCTGTTTTCCCCCACCCTCGGGCAACTTGTCCGCCTGCTCAGGGAAACGTTTGGTTATGCTGGAATGTTTCCATGGGGTTGCCCCAGAAATCACACAGAATCACAGAATGTTAGGGATTGGAAGGGACCTCAAAGATCATCTAGTCCAATCCCCCTGCCGGAGCAGGAACACCTACATCAGATCGCACAGGAACACATCCAGGCGGGTTTTGAATGTCTCCAGAGAAGGAGACTCCACAACCTCTCTGGGCAGCCTGTTCCAGTGCTCTGTCACCCTCACTGGAAAGAAGTTTTTTCTCATATTCAAGTGGAACCTCCTGTGTTCCAGCTTGAACCCATTGCCCCTTGTCCTATCACTGGATGTCACAGAGAAGAGCCTGGCTCCATCCTCCTGACACTCACCCTTCACATATTTATGAACATTGATTAGGTCACCCCTCAGTCTCCTCTTTTCCAAGCTGAAGAGACCCAGCTCCCTCAGCCTTTCCTCATAAGGGAGATGCTCCATTCCCTTCATCGTCTTTGTGGCTCTGCACTGGATGTGTCTCTTTCCAGCAGTTCCCTGTCCCTCTTGAACTGAGGGGCCCAGAACTGGACACAATATTCCAGATGAGGTCTCACCAGGGCAGAGTAGAGGGAAATTTGGGACTTGCCAGTGATACCAAAAGCTGTGCTCAAGAGGAGTAAACAGGTCCACCTGGATAGCTCTGGTGGGGTATTCAAGTTTCCTGGAAGTGTCTCAGAATTTGGTACATAACAGTTAATGCCGAGCTAAACATGGAGCCTCCATGAGCCAGTGAGATGGATAACTCCCACTCTTCCCACCTCCTCTTTTACAGCAGATTTGGTCCCCATCTAGGACATATGCTGTCTCCACTGGCTGTTTGGAGTGCCTGGATACAGGCCTTGTTTAGATGGCTGAACTTGAGGTGACTTCAGTACTAAGTAGGCATCATATAATCGTCTTTACTCTGATTTGTGTTAAAATGTACTACCTTTCACAGAGACAGCCCAAGGCATATTTACCTCTACAGTCTCACCCCCACCTTCTCTTATATCTTCTTGTCTTGTTTACACCTTTACATGGAATTTAAACAATGTCTCAGAAACATCATATGACTGGCACTTGAAAGACCAAAGACCATTGTACCCTGCTAATGGCAGTCCATTTTATCTAGGCAGTTAATGGCAGTGTTCCTCTGACATCTATAAAGTTTAAACATTTATGAAGGGATGTGATTTATCAGATAGCACAAGGACTTTCATGTTGCTGTGGTTCCAGGGAAACAAAATGAATATTTAGTTCAGAAGAGAAAATTTTCATTTGTGAGTGTATATCTAGAAAATATGTAAGGACATACATGTTCGTATGTGTATTTCATCATAACCCTAACTGCCTAATTCGCATTGACACCTGTGAATTTCAGCTCTTGGATGAAAGCTGAAAGTGGCATTTTAGAGAAATAGCACACAAATAATAAAGTAGAGCAGTGTTCATGTCTACACTTTACTAAGAGAATTTAAATGAATAATAGCTCATCACAACTGAGCTGATTTTAAGGACTGGAAGGCAGGTGATGAATTCTAGCATGTGCTGAGGTTACACCAGAAAACAACATCATTTGAAATTTTACCAGATAACCCATTTCCTGCTTCAGATTTTTATTATGTATTTCAAATGAAGAGGAAATTCTAGGTAGTGCAGATGCCTTGCTGTGTTATATAACTCCAGCCTGCCAATGGTTGATTTCTGGTGCAGTTTTAGCACTGTGGACGCTGGCTCAGAGAGCGATAAGGTCCTGGTTAATGCAGATGATACTTCCTTTTGTTCTGAAACTGGGGCCAAATCAGATACTGCAAATATCTCAATATCTGCCCCTTGCTTGCTAAAACGCAGGTGCCAAAGCACTACACAGAAAGAGGTCCCTAAATCAGGGCCCTTTATGGCACCTCATGTTTGGGGAACTTTGTGTGTTTTGGGGTGATGAAGAGGTTGGTAGGAAATAGGAATCTGCTTGGATCTTAGACATATTTAGATTTTTGACACAAAACAACAGAAGGATGTAGGGTCTTCCCAGGGACAGTCAGTGGAAGAGCAGGGCTAGCAACTCCCTAACCATGGGAGACAGATGGATCCATGGAGGACACATGTTCTTCCTTAGTCATATAAGCCAGTGCACTAATGCTGGGGGAGAAGAGGGGAGGATTAGTACCCTCCAGCTCCCTTGGAGGGATGTGTGCTGCCTTGTCTGTGCTGGAAAGAGCTTTCCAGAACATAGATAGAGGAGTCAAAAAAAAAAAACAAAACCCACTTGTCTCATCTACTGACCTACGGGGGTAAGTTACTTCAGCTCCTTGTAAAACATAGTTTAGCTTTAATCACAATTATTACGTCAATGCCCAAGGATTAACCACGGACCCCATCACACTAAGGGTTGCACAGACACAAGGATGCATTCTCTGTCCTTAAAGGCTGTACCCAAAATGGGCATTGGTGGGGGCAGGTAGGACTCACAGCAGATGCAAAAGAAGTCATTGTGGCAAAGACCATAACAGTGCCAAATGGATGCAGGGCTTCAGCAGTGTGGGAAACAGGGGTGCTGTAGGGGCAGATAAGCTAAGGAAGAGTGAGGGACAGGGACAGGGTATGGAGGAGGAGAGAATCCAGGCTGAGAAGAGCTGAAGCAATACGGCGGCAGAGATGCCGCAAGGAGCAGGATGTGAGCAAGCAGACTGTCAGTGCAGGGAGAGAAAATGAAGGCAGCAACAAGTCCTTGGCATGCTTTCTCAAGTCTGCTGGCCACAGGCTTCCCCAGGACTCTGAGAAGAAGCAAGATGTGTGTTGTCATGGTATGTCAGAGAGGATTTCACGTCAAGAGGGGTCCCCTCACCACCATCTTGGGGCTGGAGGGAAGGTACTATTTCAGGAAAATGTGGCCCTGTTTTATCTCTCCCCAAGAGCCATGACAGCATTGCTCGTTCTCCCTTACAGACCTTAGTCTGGACACTTCTCTTTCCACACAGCAGGCAGCAGGATTCAGAGGAAAATAGCTTAGCCTGGGTTTTTCTGAGCCAGTGAAATAATTTCAGTGCTCAGCTCCCAGCAGAATTAGCACATAAACTCCTGAGTTCAGCTTCAGAAAATCTCAGCCAGATTATTCATTGATGTTGTTATTCTGTATTCAGATACTTTTGTCCAGGCATATTATTTACAATCCTAAACAATGTCCCAGTTATTGTTTGCTATTGCACTGAGTTAGGACACAGTGGGAATATTTAGAAGAACATGCAGATATCAACCCTTTCCTGCACAGAAATCAATGTTTGCAGGAATCAGCTCAGAGATGGCAATGTGTCAGAAGAGTTTGTTTTGGTCAACTGATTGCACAGACATGGTGGGCTTCTGAGGCTGCTTTTCCCATTAGTGAGTCTAAAGAACCTACTGAGTATTCTGTTTTTGATGTGTAATTTCCAAGAGCTACCTACTTTGCATGGTATTGTGAGGATTATTACTATTAAAAATATTTCTTTATGATTTTAGGAAGCTATGTTCTAAATTTCTTCTCTGACCCCTGTAAACCCAGGTGACTTTTGAGTTTGGCAGAGCAAAACTTCCATTTATGCCATTTATAGGAATGGACCCAGAAAAGTCTGTGTTGAATGTTCCTGCTCACAAAACTTCAAATGACTCAGGAGCAGTTTAAACCACAAGCAGCATCAATGTTTGCACCACCAATTATTTTGAAAGGGAAATACATTTCCATTTTCATGAAGCGGAGGAAGATAAAGTGATGTTATATGAACTTCCTCTGATGTGTCAAGCTGCCTTGGTTGATTTTTTTTTTTTGGATAGCACTTAATCATGTTGGGTCTTTTCCAGGAAATGATGATTTACAAGCTTTTGAAACTCATAACTCCCCCTCTTCACTAGTCAGAAAGTATGACCTAGTTTAAATTACAGCTTGAAGATGTGACCTAGTTTTACAGGTAGCCTGCACCCATTGTGCTCAGCTCAGCATTGTAAAATTTGGAAATCTTCTCTTCATGAAAACTGAGATGGACTGTCACCTCGAATCATTGCTCCTTTTTATCTGGCCTCTGAAAAGTTAACAGTATTGTCTAGAAAGCTTAGGACAAAAAAATTTTACAGGTACTTGATCTCCTAGATTCAAGTCCTCAGAAATACTTTGCAGACCAGCCCCAATGATGAAAAAAAGGCCTGGAGGCTCTTCTCTAAATCCCTGCAAAGGACAGTCAGCTGAGGACCACGGCCTCAGACCACTTCAATGCTGAAGGCACAGCTGGGATGCCCAGTGGTTGAGGAGCTCAGGCACAACGAATGGCTGGCACTGCTAACAAGGGAACATCCTGGGAGAAACACAGAAGAACATGGGGACAGCACAGCTGCTGGTTTTTACCTTCTCACACAACAGTGTGCAATTACGGAGGAAAATGCTCCTTGCTTGCCTGGTGTCCCTAGTTCATGGCTGAATCTTTGAGCACCTCTAAATGTAATGTTTTATGAAAAGCCTGGACGTATTTGTGGCTTTGATGCTGTCTTAGTAAAACAGTGGGCTTATGTCCTCTGGGGCTTTCTCTCTACATCTCTACTTAGATTAGACAGGATTTGCTCAGATGGGGGAAGTTCTGACCATGTGCATAACCAGAAAAAATTGCGTCCTTAAAAGCAAAGACAGATGGTGATGGTAGATCCTTCTACATAGAAATGATCTGGCAAGTTTTCTGGAAGCTGTTTTCCTCTTAAATTATTTGATTCTAGCAGAGTACATCACAGCTCTAGCAAAAGTATCAAAACCCTGATGAGTATGTCCTGTAGCAGCTACCATTTGCAGAGATCTCCATGGGTTCTCCTACTGCTTTTCCAAACTTTTCACTGCATTAAAGGTTCTGTGTTAAACACTGGAAATAACTGAGAGCACTTGTCATTGTCACATCCAAACAGTTGAACGAGAAGAGGAATAATATTAAAGAGAACAGTTGATATTGAATAGCCAAGGTAGCACTGCTGTAATTTTTAAATGGAGGTTCCTCTGTGTGGAAAGCTATACCTGATCACATCTGTCACATCAGTGGCTTTGGAGAGACAAGCCAGGCATCCAATGAATGGCTCACTTCCACAGCATAAGAGACACCAAAGTGTGCTGCCCTGAAATTTAGGAGTGATGCAGAACTTGAGCCTTCAGGGGCATATGCTGAGTTAATTTTCCTTTTAACAAAAAATAAGTGCCATACAAACACAAGTATGGGGGAGTCATGGTGATGGCTATATATCATCTCCTTGGCACAGAAATTGGAATGGGTTAGGTGAACATAGTATTGCAAGGGTTACTTGCACCACCTAAATCTAGGTCACATCAAGAAATTCGAAGAAAACTTCTGAGTTTACCGATACATTTTTAGCAAGTACCACATTTCCGAGTATGCAGGAGTTGATAATATGAGAAATATCAGTATCTCATTTAGCCTAACCTTTTCTCACTTTAAAATTGGTGTGGTGAACTTTTGGGTGAAGGTTATATGATGTGAAACAAACATGTAGGAAGGGCTTTGGTCTAGTCCAAACTCTGCTGCCTGGTTTCAAGGCTTAAGCAGCATGACGCTCACTGTCACCTACAGTCCTATTTTATTCTCTGTGAGAAGCCAGCTGGTGTATGCTGGTCTTGTTGTTCAACCCAAACTACTGACTCCAAACAAAAGACCAGGATGAAAGATAGTTCATCGGTAACCATTGGGCAACATCAGCTATAATTACTTGAGAGGAGGAGCTGGTATTAAACCCATGGTACATTCTTGGTGTTGGTCCTTATTTTAGTGGCTCTTATAGTCTGTTATTTTGGCCATCTCTAATGGCCAAGGGGGAGAGGAGATCCTGCCCTGGCAGCGGGAACTTTGTCCAGCAGACTCTTTGGTAACTGGCCCATTCCCATTGTTGATTCAGACTGTCTCGTGTTGGGAGCAAACCCACATTCATACACTCTTTTTTTTCTGTAAGAACTTAAATTACTTTTCATTGAATGTGTCTCCAGCCCATAACGGTCACAAAGGCCATCTGTGCTTCTGGGTGTTTAGCTTGCAAGTGGAGGACAGGGGATGCTGACTGGAGCCTCCTCTGCTGTCCGCCTTTCAGTTCCATGAGTGTCATTGATACCTGGGCAAAACCAACAAAAATAAAACAAACAAACAAAAAGCCTTCTTACCACTAAGGCAGAATTTCTGCTTGGGTCATATTTTACCCACTTTGCACAAGCACATTTGATAAGGCATTGTCAAAGTCTCTGGCAAGTCAGGTGTGTCACGTCTCTGCTCCCTCACTGGATTATGGCCTCAAAGTTAGGATGGCACAACTGTGAGCCCCTGTTCCTGTTCCTGGCCTGTTCCCAGTCAGGGATGCTGGCTGCAGATGGGTCATTCTGGACATCTGGTGAGCAAAGACAGCATTTCCATCACCTATTCATTTGTTGTTGATGCTGCCAAAGTCATTCAGCACAGAAATGCCAAAACAAATTATAATCTCCCTTGTTGGCAGATCTCACAAGAGATACAAAGACCAGATATGTCACCAGCAAGCAAATATTATTCCCAGGGCTATATTAGTCCCAATTACTTGTAGACTATATATACAATATTTGAAATAGATAAAACTAATGGATCTTTTGTCCAAGAAACATTGCTTGCATTGCTGCTATGTTTTAAAGCAGTTTACACTGCACAGAGTGACAAATATCAGCACACACTAAAATACCCACCTCCCAAAAAAGGCTTAAAAATAAACTATCATATAAAACTATTTGTAATACTGATCTTATGGATGTCAGCAGGAAAAATATCAACTGATTTCAAAGTGAGAAGCTAAGCCCTTTCTTACCAGTACAATATTAACCAAGATTAATAAAACTGAATGAATTATAACAAGCAATTTATGTATTTGAGGGGAATTTTTTGCATTCAGCAAGTCTCACAGCACAGCTGAGCAATAGAGTTCTCAATTATCTTTTTTATGTGAGCTGTTTCGTTTCACAATCTCAAACATCGGCAAAATTCTGCAAGCGTACAGATGGCATACACCAGAGAACAAGAGCAAACTTGAGGAAATTTGTTTGGATGTTTTCAAATAAATTGTGGCAGCATTTCTATTTGGCTTGTACTTTTGAAAAAAAAAAAGGTTTTTAAATGTAATTTTCAGGCAAATTGAAAAAAAGAAAAGATAGCCAGATAACAAAGCAGAAATAGAATAAAGCGCTACTAATCCACAGGCAGCAGAATGTTGGAATGCAGTCCAAGACATTTGATACTAATTTGTAATATTGCCTTTTATATTTATAATAAGGCTAATGAGGTTTAAATAAAATTAACTGTTCTTATTCATGGTGACATAATAGGACTGTTATATTTGAGAGGAAGTGCAGATTCACATAAGAAGTAATTCAACTCTAAATTTAAGGGTGACAATTGATGGTAAAATCAACAGCTGCTTTCAGGAAATATTAAACAAAGGAAAAATGTTTTGTGCTACCAAATCATTCTCTAATTTATTACTCTCTGATAGATCAAAGAAGAAAAAGGCAGAAGCTCTGGCCTGGACCTTTGCTGCCCATGTGGGTCTACTTTAGCCCTTTTGCTGGCTCAGTTTTGACCTGCTTGGAGGAGCGCTCTCTGTCCAGCCCCAGGGAATGCAGCACATACGCTCAGTTTCATGCGATAAAAACACAACTTAGTGGGTTGCAACCCGGTAGTATCTTCTGCTTAAGAGGGAGGCTGGCTTAAGCTGCAAGGCTGTATGTCACTCAGTGCCTCGAAACTCCAGCCCTCTTCCAGTTAGCAGGACAAAAATAACCTCACTATCCATTTCCAGAACTGCAGCTGTTTTTCCAGAGCAAAGATCTGGATCTATGGTGAGTGATAAAACATTAAACCAGATGGACCTTGTTTTGTTTAAGCTGTGTCACTGCACGGGATATTGCACTGAATAAAAAATATTTAGTGATACTCACATTGCAAAATGCTGCAGGTAACCAGGGAGCTGGTCAAACTTCTGTGTAACACAGGAAGTACTGTATTTGGGAGATGTTAATACAAAAAAAGAGTAGACAACCTGCAAATGGTTGCTAGCTGAAGCAGAGTAATTAGTTATTAGTTCCCAGAGGGCAAAATAAGTATGTATAGGTTATGCCCTTTGCTGTATGTACACCAGTTCCCTGGGACGTCAGCAGGGTGGAGAACCCACACTGGGGTCAAAGCTGGCACATGGACCTGTACCAGGCCAGCAATTAACCACAGACTAGCAAGGAAGGTTTGCTCCACTCTGTGCATTCATAGCCAACATCTGTGCTGAACTGATTTTACCTGTGCCCATGGAAAGCTGCAATTCTGCTTTTTTTGTGACACAGTAAGGAAAAAAAATCATTTCAAGCTTTTCACTCAGTCCGTCCAATTAATAGTGAAGAGTAGGTTAAAATCCTTCAAACTGGTGGGGCATGAGGTAAAAACATTGTGTACCAGAGAGTATCTGGACTTCTCAAACAGTTACCCTCCACGTAGTCATGTTTCAGTGCTCTGAAACCCGTAACCTGCTGGGAAGGGGACAGGAGGAGAAGATTGTGAATCCTCCCGTTATGCAGCCGGGCTCCCCAAAAATGCCCACCAGGCAGCCTTACACCTCGTGGTACAGGCTTAGGGACCAAGGGAGTCTGGGACCTACCTACAGGACGAGGCAGCAGCTACATCACAGTTGTGAAGACATGACAGCACCTAAAATGTGAGCTCAGCATTCAAAGAAGTATTCTAGCATCCTCTGATAAAAGACCAGGGATCTCTCAGGCAGTGAATGAATCAAGAACCAGAAGGCTGGAAAAACGAATCTATCATTTTGTGACTTGCAGCAAGTAAGGAGCTGAGAGCAACTGGAGTTCCTGCTTGTCTTCTGTCACAGCCAAACATAAATTGATCGGAGTTTGGTGATGTGTGGTCCGGGGAAAAGCAATGTGTCTCACGACAGAGGGCAGGCAGTAGAGAACACATGGCTCAAATGTTGAATAAATGGCAGGAAAATATGCCCTCCCTAAACTTCCTAAGATCGATTGTGAACAGATAGCAGTAAATCAAAGATACCCAGCCCCTCATCTCCACCCTGGCACAAACATTTCCTGGAAACACAGCTAGAAACCCGAGCACAATTCAGCTTTAAGGCTCAAAAAAGCAGAAAAAAATAAACATCTGAAGTTGCCTAGAAATTTGTGAAATCTAATTTAAACAACCTCAAGCTGACATGGGTTGCTCAGCTTTTCATGACCAAGCTTTGCTTTGGAGCTAGTCACAAATGAGAACATTAGGCAAAGGTATGGGATCTATGTGGTCAGGCCCCAGTGAGTTAAAAAAAAACAAACCCAAGAGTTGGCAAAGTCCCCAGGTTGTGATTCCAAATACCAGCAACCAGGAAATACTGGACAAGACACCAATACAGAGAGAGAGAAGGAACAAGAAAAATTGCTTGCATATATGTGTAAGAACAATTTCTGGTTTAATTGTGAGTTTTCTCAAATCACTGCAGTAAAATGCTGCATATGGTCATGTTTGTGAAGTTTTCCTGGAGACTAATTTTGTAACTGCAAAAGCATAAGCATGCAATAATTGTTTGGAGCCATCCGAAGCTGGTTCATCAAACCAAAGGGCAGTATAGAACTGCTTCGTATGTCCAATCTGCTGGTTTTTTATTCCCCAGCTACTTTCCTTCATTCCTATCCAGCTCAGTGCTTGCATCAACACTTCCAAAATGTTTTTGACAAACAAAATTCTTGTTGGCTTCCACTCAAAGGCACAGTAAAGCCACCTGAATATGGGCCAAATAAGGGGAAGTATACCTAGATCTGACCCAAGACTGTTGCTGCCACCAGGAAAAAGAGCTGCAAGCCAGTGAGAGCAGGGTGAGCAGGAGACACTGGCAGCTGGAAGAAGCCAGAGAAAAGGAAGTGGGATAGACAGAAAAAGAAACACTCACTGGCTGGAAAGAGCTTGGGAAGGCAGGGGGAGGGAGGGGGGGAGCACCCAGGTGCCAAAACATGCAATCGTAACCTCATGTATGAAAAATCTACTTTTTTAGCAAGAACACAGTAAGAATACACGGATGTTTACATGCACGCAAATACACTGAATTCCAAATAAACTATTTCTAAGTTAAGGTTTTTTTGACTTCACATTTTAGCAAATAATCACCCTCTATCCACAGACCAAAATTACTTTTTAGAGATTATAAAATAAGAGCCACATGTACCTTTCTTAGCCAAGACAGCTGTACCTTCTTCTCAAGGTAATTCTTTTCAGTAACTGCTTAGTCCACTATGTTCATTAATTGTGTCCCAATGAAGCAATCAAATAAATGAAGCAGAAAGAAAAGAACAGACGCTTCTGGGGGAAGACTTGGTTTTAGGAAGGTCAGCGCTAGCGTAGGTGGTTTTACTTTATCATCCTGGCATACATGCCCAGGCTGCCTCAAATGACACTACTAAAGCTTTTCAACCTGTGGCTGCTCTTGATAGAGCAAAATCAAACTGTACTAACAGCTCTGTGTGGAGCTTCCTGCTTCCTTTTAAACACATCAGGGTGAGAAGGGACAAGGGCCAGGGCAAGACAGGCAGAACAGGACCTCCTATTTGCTTTCTATATTGTAGAGAGAATAGCCAGAGCGTGACTCCCAATTCTAACCCCCAGGGTAGCCTATATAGCTCCATGAGGACTATTTTATCACATCCCCCCCTCCCGGTTCATCAAATAGTTGGACAATTTGCATACAGAGGATGCTAAGAAAAACAACAACAACAACCCCACACAAACAAACAAATAAAACCCTACCAAACAAACAAAACCATGAAAAAGCACAGCAAAAATCACCTAGGCCCCAAAGTCATCACTTTGAGGATGTCACGTAAAGGGAAATTCAAAGCCCCATATTGCATTATGAGACTACGATGCCTCTAGCACTAATAAGCACCGATTACTACTAAGCTGAGCCTCAAAAGCCCTCTTCTAACATCTGGTGGCTTAGGATGCATGGGTAACCAAGTGTCTTCACAGGGGCTCAACACATGCTACAGGTGCTGTGACCTTATCTAGCCCACACTTGTAGCGCACAGTCACTGTCATTCAGATGACATTTGGTCCTGGTGGTTTCCCTCCTTCACATAATACCATACGTAGGAAGAGTGTTTGCTAAGGTCAACTACTATGCACCAAGTTTAATTCAACTTTCAAATCATTTGAACCCCCATTTTTGCTTCCCTGGATGGTTATGTAACCCCCCAGAACAGACACATCCAGCGCAGAGCCACAAAGATGATGAAGGGAATGGAGCATCTCCCTTATGAGGAAAGGCTGAGGGAGCTGGGTCTCTTCAGCTTGGAAAAGAGGAGACTGAGGGGTGACCTAATCAATGTTTNGGTCCCTTCCAATCCCTAACATTCTGTGATTCTGTGATCCAGCAGACATTTTTCTCCCAGCGAGCCAATGGACATCTCTATAGTGGAAAAAAAAAATTACTCTTTGAGTGTGACCTGTAGCTTTTGAAAATCTGAAAGAAAGTCCCCAGATTCTTCAGTCACCTGTGGTTTTGAACTGACAACTGTTTTGTGTAAAACACATTGGAATGCCTTACTTCCAGCCAAATTTCCAACACCTGGTGATGTAACCCTACTTGAAAATGGCGGTTGCATGTTTGAAGCCAAATCCAGACTCCATAAAATTCATTGTAATTATCTCAAAATAGCCAATTTCTGACTTTGTTCTCTTGAGTGAGTTACACTATACCCAGCCTGCATGTTCTGAATCTGAACAAAATGATCAAAGCTGCACAAGAAATACAGGGACACAGGAAAATAAAGAAATCACAAAATTGATTTTTTTTCTTAGAAATGTATTTTGTAAGAAAACAATATTAACATTAAAAATAAATGTTTATTACACAGTATAAAATAATTGCTTTAATTCAACTCAGTTCCTTATAAGAAAAAAGCCTGAGGATTTTCACGAAGCCTCAATTCCTACAGATTTGTTACTTTTGCCTTCTATGATTCATACTACATTAGAAAGCAGGTTTTGCCCACATCATCCTTAGAGCTCCCAGACAAACACTACTAAAACCTCCCTCATCCCTTCCCCAACAAGTTCCCTGCCCAGATGTGCTCTAAACTTCACCCATAGTATTTGCATCTCCCTTCTATGTCCCCCATACCCACCCTCAGATTCCATTCACCTATCTTTTGGCCAAGCAACTATACAAGTGACAACACATGTTGCAGCTAGCTAGGAGTCTCTCCATACTATTTTGTTGGCTAATATAAACAGTGGCCAGCCACTGTCAAATAATGTATAAAGGCTGAGTTGTTCTCAGCTGTCTGTTCTCATAAAACCTGAAAGAATATCTCTTAACGTTGCCATTCATCTGCCAAATCTGGCAGAAGCAGGCAGCTTTAAAAGCCAGAAGGGGAGACAAGGACAGGCAATGCAATGACATGAACTTCACTTTTTCAGGAAATTAAGCCAAAAAAGTCATTACTCAATTGCAGAATTTACAACTAGCAAATTTTGTTGTAGGAAAATATGTCTGTTCAGTAATCATAAATACCCCCAATAAATTTCTGTGGCTTATTATGTATGTATGTATGTATTTATTTTTAGGTAATTCCAGCTTTGTAATGTCAATTACCCTCCAGGTTTGAAAGGCACCCAGTGACCAGCATTCTGGTGCAATTATTCATGACATTGGTGTGATTACCCCCCTCCCAATAATACTGACAAGTTTAACAAAAGTCTATTAAGTTAAAAAGAACAAACTTATATATTATATTTGCTAATTGCAAACAACCTCTTTTAGCTGCAATTTTTCCCATTGGGATTAAAAAGTGCACCAGTTTAACATGTCTGTACATAAAAAAACAGTTCAAAACATTAAATATACAAACAGCAAGAGATTTAAATATTTTGTATCAAATACTATAGGACAATATAATTTACATTTTTCTTTACACAAAACATTACACCTGAAATATAACTTTAGATATTACAGAATATAAAAATACATACTTTTTGTCTAAAAAATGTCTTTGCAGGTCCTGGCACAATGTAATACTTTAAAGGCACATGGTATTTTGGTAATCTATATTTGCAATCAACCGTGCAACAATTATAAAAATGACCTGTAATTAACCTTATTGAACTGCAAGGCCAGATGTTCTCCCTTCTTCCTGGAATAGCCCTTTTAATCAAGTAAAAACTTAATTTGAACCATTTAGGTGTTCTGCAACTCCTTTCTGCCACGGCCTGAGCTCTCCCAACCCTAATCCAGCAAAGCAAGAACAGGTTTAACTAAGCATGTGAAAAGCCACATCAAATGCAACGGGATTAGTCATACTTTTACAATCTTTGCCATCTCGGGGTCAGAATATTCAACCTCAAGCAAAATTGAACCCTAAATGCAGGTTGGGAGCCGAGTTCTGTCCTGCCCGATGTTTGTGCCAAAACTAGTAAGAGTAGCACAGATTAAAAGTCAGGGCAGAACTTGGAAACAGGTCAATAATATTGCTCTGATTTCAGCTACGCCAATGTAAAACGCATAATGACTCTGCTGAAGCCAGTGGAGACATATGAAATAAAACTGCTATAAGACTGAATCAGAAGAACTATGTAATTTTGCCCTTCTGTGCATTTGTGAGACTCCTGCTGGAGTCAGCACAGGGCAAAACTGTGTCTTTAGAGATATATGGCTTATACAGATGCAACTGGGTTGCAAAAGATTTTCCGTTCTGTCTTCAAGTTGTGTCTGGACCACTAAAAACCCAAACAATTTTCAGCACACTAAAGAAATATTCAGTCTAAATCCCTTACTTTAAAGGCCCCAAAATAAGTTGCTTCTTGTGATGAATCCAGTAGCAATGGGTTTGATACCTGGATACTTATCATTTCACCAGATTTTAATTTAAAAAACCCTCCTACATTGACAGAATAAAAATGAAATTCTGAATTCCCTGACCAGTATTTGGTGCTTCCTCCCTTCATCAACACATCAGAGCGCCTTATTTTAAGGTTTGTCTTAATCATATACACCATCAACTGAAGACCTCTTTTAGTCAGGTTTCCTGAAGTTTCATGATGTCTAAAACAAATGTTGGCATAAAGGTAGTAAAATCCATCCTGATCAACAATTAGCCTTCCATCATGGAACGTCATATTTGATAAGTTTGCCTGGCCTTTGTCATGATGCCAGGATGTGAGGTTCACTTTGCGAGTTCCTGAAGAGAAGGGGAAAAAAAAATATTTATAATAAACACTTAACAAAACTCAACATTTAGAAAGCAATCCCTGTGTTTTTAGAATAAATAGCAACTACAGTTATGCAGGCTAAAGTTACTATTAGAGAATTATGATAAAAATTGGTATCATGTACTGCCATATTTGACTTGCTATTTATAACTGTCCCTCCACCAGAACAGCTGCTGGACTATGGAACAAAACATTTACTTGGCCCATAGTTTCATTATGCTAAGCAATCATGTAACAAGCTCTGTAATTAAATTGCATTTCACCTAAAAGCCTATTCAAATAACAAATAAATACTGGAGAGGAATTTGAAAAGAAGATCTACTAATGAAAAAACAAATTTTTTTTATCAGTCTTTAACCTGTATGTGTTTGCAAGGAATAACTAAACAAAATCTGAAAACAAGTTAAACTGATAATTCCCTAAAGAAAAAGCTTATGAAAAATCTTCCCATATTTTATGTTCTTGTGCATGTAGTGGTACGAAAGTAAACATATTTTCAATTGAGAACAGCAAATAGCACTTCAAGTATTTGTGACATAACAAACTTTTTTATGCAAAAATGATGTTTAGACAACCTAGTGCTTGCATATATCAGAATAAGGCTTCACAATCTCCTTTAGTCATATCCTAGATATCTAGGATAGTGGCCCACAGCACAATCCTAATTCTTTGATAATTGTACAAATACTTATAGCTGGGCAATTACAGCTATTCGGGAAGTAAACTCAGATTCTTCGTCTAATATATAGTGAAAGGTCTCGGAAAAAGAGCTTTAGGAAGACAGATGTGTTTCTCGATCCATTGCTCCTTTCCTTCTCTTCTCCTCTTATTTATTTATTTTAAAGTATCTGAAGTTTCAAACTAGAAACAATGAGCTGATATTTCATGCTTGAAGGAGAACTGTTCCCTTCAAGTTGTCTTAAGCTCAAGATTCACAAATTAGGAACAAAAGTTATGGTAATATTCTCTCTGTGTCTCCATAGAACACCATATATGTGGGAATCAAAATACACATATAACAGTTACCAAGTCTGACATTCAAAAAGGACAGATTAATAGAATTAACACATGTAAACAAGCACTTTTGAATTTTTTCTAACAGGTATATGTAAGCCTTTTCAGCTCTACCTGTATGATGGTGGCCTGGTAAACAGGAAGCTGTCCCTTATCTGTTAAGGTGACTGAATGATTTGTGAAGAGAATAAAAAGGAGCTGAGAGATTGGAGATGTTTTGATTAGTTTGTCAGCTCAGCACTGTCACTGAAAACTAACTTCTTATATACAGGTACAAATGTACCCCAGGAACTCTGGCTCAAAAGGCACCTCCTGGATGTTATCATCAAGTATCCACATTGTATCATCTCTTGGAATTTTCAAGCTGGTCAAATTTCAGATATCCTTTCACGCAGAGTCTGAATATTAGGAAAAGGTTCTTCATTGAGAGGGTGGCGAGTCACCAGAACCCTAAGAAAGTGGTTACAACACCAAGCCCATGAGAGTTCAAGGAGCATCTGAACAACGCTCTTAGTCATATGGTTTAGTTTTTGGAGTCCTGTGAGGAGCAGGGAGTTAGACTCGATGATCCTTATCGGTCCCTTCCAACTTGAGATATTCTATGACTCTACTATTGAGGCTCTGCTAAGAGATGACCTGGCAGGAGGTCAGATGGGCACTGAGAGAGAGCATTTGAGTCTTCCTTCCAAACCTGGTCATACTTGACACTTCAGTTTGGTTTTGGTGGCACAGTGCTAAGAAGCAGCCTGCAACACCAGCCCCCATAGCATTGCTGCTGCAGCACATGTATAGGTATGTATAGGTATACAATAGGCAAGAAAAACCTATGTATAGGTTTATCACAGTATTTTCTGTTGAGGAGCATGCCCTGCAGCACACATCCCATAGTTCCTTCCACCTCTCCGTCTTCATCACCATCCCACTACAGCACCCACCTCATCTCACAGCCTCTGCTTGCAAAAACAGAGGAATAGGCAACAGTGTGAGGAGAAGATCTAGCCAAGGCCCACAGGCATGTCCACAGAGGAAACAGAACTGTCCTGAGAAAGCCACACAGGCCTTGACCCTTCCTGATACACACAAGCCACTAACACACTACCATTTACTCAGTGTAAGACACAGAGCACAATACAACAGATGACAGTTGGCCAACTTGTCTTCCTAACCACTAGCAATTTTCAGCTCTAACTCCATTTGGTCCCTCTGAGGCACTCACAGCAGTGTGTTCATACAGGCACCGAAAGCCTTTATACCTTGGGCTCCCGGTGCACCTAAATGCCTGCTTGGAATATTCACTACCTTATTTTCCCAACATCAAACAATCTAACCAAAATTTCCACGGCATACAGCAGGGCCCAGTGCCCTCTCCTCCAAGCAGCTATCAAGGCATGGCCCAGAACCACCAGCGCTCACAAGCGTGCTAGGGAAAAGCCCCAGGTATATTTGATTAGTTAATTCCTGGATTTGTTTGTGCAGAAAGATGTGAGGGGAAGTAGGGACAGGGGAATTTGAGAGCTATGAGTCTTTCCTAACTGCCAAGGGCATGAAACTTCTGCATGTGAGAGGAATACTTTAACAGTAGTCCAGAACAAAAAGATTCTGGCTTTCTTCCACAAAGATTTGAGCAAAGAACAGGCTGTCAAAGGCAGATCATAAATAGTTGCTCCCCCATGGCTCCAGTACAGCCAAGAAGAAATTACACAAGCAAAATCATCTGTCTGCTGTGCAGTGCCTCAACAATACTTCTGAAAACTATCAATTAATTCGGAAGTGACACTAAGATCTTAAGTCTTTTAGCCTGAAATTATTCACCTGCAAGAGATGCTGAGATAGGGCTACCAGAGGACACCTCTGAAGCACTAGGGATAACCGAGGAAGTTGTAGAACTTCTTGTGCACAGTGTTAAGTCTGTCAGAAGTACTGCCTCAAGGAGGCTGGGCTACCTTCAAGATGAGGAGGATAGGCAAAAATCACTTCTTAGATCAGAGAAATGGCACATCAGAGATATAGGACAGGAATGTATACATATGATAGAACAGAAAGGCATGCTGGTATGCTGTGACTGACTGGGGGCACACTGGATAGTTGCTAGGCAAATTTTATTTACCTGGCAAGTAAACTTTTTAGTTGTCAATGTTAATCAAGTACCAGTTTTTAAGAAATCCTTAGTAGAAATGCATGATTCTCTGCTGAAGGGGGAAGAGAGAAATTAGGTGCCACAGCTGCTTGTAATTGAGTTGCTGAGAGAGGGTCTGGGTGAAGTTTGTTCACACCATTTCGGTGTTGAGGGGAATAGGCAGCATGCATCCATGGTCAGGAGGGACAGCCCAAGAAATGACAGAAGATGACCCTATCTGTTTTGAGCAGGGGATTAGCCTAGATAACTTCTGGAAGTCCCTTACAACCTAAATTATAATGCTATGATTGTATTAACTGAGGTGGATGGGCACTTTGCCACAATTCAGAGCTTCAGAAGAGGTGTGCCACAGCCAGCAGCACAGCAGAAAGATGCACTGGTAGGAGTTACGCCATGTAACCTTTAATGGAAGGAGTGAGCAGGCTCTCAGCACTTCTGGTGGTAATACACCCAAATGTGGAGACACCAAAACAATCCATAACCCAAAACACAGGCAGAGGAGAAAACTAGAGCATACAAGTACCAAATCAGCTATCCATACATAAGAAACTCTGACACATAACCCAAGCCATGGGACAGTCAGAAATGCTGCAATACAGTATCTTCTGTGACAAAAATTACTATGGAGACATGAAAAAAATAGCACGTAAGTCATGTTGACACAGAAGGAAGAGGTCAAAGAGACAACGAGTAAGATAACATTCCAGACATGATAAAAAGCATTATAAAAAAAAAGTCAAGATAATGCACAGTCTTTCTGGTAACAATACAAATCAAAACAATGTCTTAGATATTTGTGAGCATGAACTTAGACTAACACAAATGAGTTTCAATAAAATTAATTAGTAAGAAGGAAGATGATGACAGGGGAACAGAGAAGGAAGTAGCCCTGTATTGATAATTGATTTGCTTCTCAGTATAAATAAAGCCTGTGGGAAGGACCTGAAGGAGCACTGTTTGCTCTGAAAAACTGCTTTGGAGGCAAAAGGCAGCTAAGCTGAACCTGTAGCTGTAAAATACTCAGAATACTACAGCATTTTTTCTTAGACAGCTAAAAAGTATCAATTCACATCCCAAAAGATATATTTAACATTTATATTTATTTCTGTTTGTGATTCTCTCCTTTAAACTGTGACTAATTTCTGTAATCAATTTATAAACTAAAATTAACTGTTTTCGTTTAAAACCCTGGTGGCATTTATAGTGAGCTCTGGTAAAAAACAACCAACAAGCAACCAGCTTTAACCTAAGGTAGTGAAATGAAAAAATGCACACAGCAAGCCAAAAACCACGACAGCTTCTGCAGTCAAATGATGGGTGGGGACACCAAGAGGGAAGGAAGGGTTGTTTTCCCCCTCCTTCGCACTACCCCCAGCTGCAAAGGTCCATTTGGGGCTTGATATTATTGTGAACAAGGTAAAAGGAAAATGTTCCCTCACAGACACTGCTCAGTGCCCCATCATGAAGGGAGTTCAGTGGCAAACTACTTAAAATAAAATCCTGTTTGACAACGATGAAGACTGATTTTTTTTTTTCCCTGACAATTATTTTGGGCCAGAGTGATGACAGTAGAGAACCTTAAAATACTAAGAACAGATCTGTCCAGACTCACAGCATAAAACAATTTAGAAGGATTTCAGACATGTAGGGTAAGGAAGCAGGAAGAAAATAGAATTGACATTTGCAGTCAGAGGAAACCGTATGGGAGATAAAAACTCCTGGTGAACCTCTGGCAAATTCTTCATCTTTTTTGCCAGTCATTAACCTCTATGCCACCCAGCCAAGCGGGTACTGCCTCATGCCAGTGAGCATGATACAAAAGTACCTCACAACCAATAGGTTCAGGGTTCCAGCTATCTATAAGGATGCAGCCCCTCACTGCTGCAATGCCCACAAGGACCGCAGAAGCTCTGCTCATGAGTAACATCCTGGCAATGCTCTCCCAAAGGAGGCAGAAGCCTTATGTGCCAGATCAGGAGGGAGTATGTCCAGTGCATCACACTGGGAAGGGGTTGATCTGCTCCAAGAAGAAACTAAGGAGCTTGTTATCACAGGCACTGTATTTCTGAGAGTTCCTATAGGCTGCGCTATTAAAAAAAGTGAAGAGAGCAAGCAAGAGCAATGCCTTCCTTGCCATTACCTACAGACCTGCTACATCACTCTCTAGAAGGTTAATGCAGTGATGCGCAACAGTAAAAACTATCAGCTGCTAGCCATAATAAAAATACAGTTTACAGCAACATCCAGATAGACAGCAAATAAATTCCCCACAGGTGGATTTCACAAAGTGTGACACTGACACACTCCACTTCTGTAGATACAAGTGATCTGTCTCTGTGATTAGAGATTCTGTCTCTATGTTTATGATTCTCTGATTAGCAAATTAACTGAATCCTTCCAAAGAGAAAATGCTAATACAAGATTACTGATACTGCATCTTCTACTATTGGCCTATGTCAAAAGCCAAAATCTGACTGAAACAGAAGCTCGTCAGGAGGCATTTGAGCTAATAAGAAAGCTTGTAGAAGTTCTGACTGCCATCTGACAAGCTGCTTAAGCTCTGCTTACAAAGCTCTGGATCTTGGCAATGCCAATGCACTTGAATGGAGAAAGAATCCTATCCCTCCAGGCAAGAAGCTAACCCCTTGTGTACAGAACTGATTTGTCTTTAAACAGAGCAAGAGCAAGGTATTACTATGCAGGCTGCTGAAATCTCAGATTTCAAGCCTCAACACAGCACTCCCATTCGGTTTGGTTATATAAAACAGAAAACCAATACACATAGCTTAATTAACAGGACTTCAGCACTGCAGGATGTATACATCTTCAGAGGAAGCAGACAGTGGTGATCAATGCCTCGTCCTATTTTGAGCTCCTGTCTGATAGCTTCAGAATAACCTCTAGTTTACTTCTACCACACCAATGGTGATTGTTGTGTTGAGAATATAGAGAGAAAAATCTCTACTGACAGTACCCCAGGGCAAAAAAAGAATCTGTACTAAGATATGTTCAAATTTTAAGAATTAATCTTTTCCTCTGGAGAGGGTTCCAAGGCACACTCATGTCTTGTTCCCTCATGCTATACTAGCAAGGATATTCCCCAAATCATCCAAAGATACCTGTGGGTAGAGATTAAGAGCTCTGGCAAGATGAAAGAATGCATCCTCTTACTACAGGGCAGATAAAAGCCACATGAACATTTTTGTCCCCTACTCAATAGCTCAGAAACATACTGCATCCAAGTCAACACATGGACCAGAAACCCTGTTGCTCAAAGTACAATCTTTGGTCTTCCTGCTACTGAACTGAGGGATGCAGACAGACCCTTGTGAGTCTTTGGTGTGTCTGAACTTCAGGAAGGCCCTGGGAGTCTTGATGTGAAGAAGTCTGTATCAGCCCTGCAACTTAATAATGAATGGAACATGACAAAACCTTTTCAAAAAACTGTTAGCAGAAGGAAACACTTGCTACAAATTCAGTCCTACACTATGAGAGTGCAACGTACCCGCATAGGGCAGGAAACTAGCAGGCAGGTTATAATAATGACCTTGGGACTGATAGGTTTTCAACACCTCAAAATCAAAGATGTGCTTCGTTTTTGGCAAGTTCTTACACTGATGGGCACCTGACATGCTCTCAGCTTCCAGATCCACCCTAAGAGAAATGCTGTGTCACCCAGGACAGACCTGATTACACTTTAGCACACAAAAGGAGTGCTGCTGTGAAGGGCTGAATAGTGGATATACAACATTCTTGAATTTTACAGAAAACAAAACATTTCTTCATCTGACAACAGGACAAAACCAAAAAAAATCTTAGACTCAATGGAAGGGAAACATCTTCCAACCTGCAAGATCTGGATTCTGGCCAATCTTTGTGCTGGTATATCCTTGTACATAAGTGTGTACGTATGCATATGTCTGTGTGTATGTATACCTATAGCTGATGTCCAGTGTGAGGGAAGAACTCCAGATGGGCCCTACTAGCCAGACGAAATAAGAAACTTCAGAGGTGAGCATTCAATGCGTATCTTCATTCCTCACCTACAGACAGCACAATGAGGCAGGCCAAGCTCTCAGAGTTTCATCATGAAAACTGGGCATTTGAAATGGAGGCCATTCACACATAACAGACTGATGTAAGATACCTGAGACAAAGGGGAGCTACCCTCCTGTTAACATTACCCCTGCTGCCTCTGAAATCCTTCAACGCATTCAATTTATTCTCATCATCAAAAGCTATTTCTGAAACCTCAGTCTGTTGCTGGTATTGCTGAACTATTTTCATATACTTCATTGTTTAATACATTTATAGTAGCACTGGAAGGATTCACTTAAAACTGAACTTACCAGATGGAATATTCTTATCATCAATAATGAGATGGGCAAAAGGCTGCTTCTCAGGTTTGTTTCGCTTGTACAGATCCATTCGTAATGCCTCCATTGCCGCTAGAGATAAAAGAATTATGTTACCTCAGAAAGACAAGTTTAATAGAACTAAAATATTTCTTATTCATAAACCAGCACCTACCTTTTTCTGGTCTTGGTGGTGCTCTTTCCATGACACGCTGGACTTCCTAAAATGAGAAAGAGCCATTGCTTTGCTTTTGTAATATTGTATATTGCAGGTAGTTTGCACAATTACAACACTCTGTGTGTACATACATCTGGAGGTTGTTCTAACTACAGCATATTCAGATGCCTGGGATACATATTCTGATACTTACGTGATGTATAATACGAACACACGGTTTAGCTGCCACAATCAAATTACTTCCTCTGTCCAATGCTTCTGATGAAGGTGGATAGAAATTATGGTGTGTAAAATANTTCTACATAGGGACTAGTGTGTTATCACACTAAGAACTAAGGAAAGCTAAGCTCTGAATTTCATTTGTGATCAGGTGAATGATAAAGTAAATGAAAAACTCCACAAGGTATAAAGGATCTGAAGGATTAAGCATCTTTCACATCTGTACGGGGCCAAATGAAATGGGTGCCAGGGCTTGGAAGTATGCATTCTTCAAAACTGCAGATAAATTTTAACATGAATGAAGCCCATGTTACCCAAAACCAAGAACAGCACAAATAACAGACATCAGGCACCACAAAAAGTCTTGCTTTTAATAATCCACTTCTGTTTTCCTCTTGAAAAAAGATACAAACAGCAGTTTTCAAAAAATCTAACCAGCCTGTTGTTTTTACAAGCTTGGACTGAGTCTTGGTAATATTAGGTTCAAACCTCAGTTCTGTCCCCTGCTCCCCCATGACTCTCTTGATCTCTGTTTTCTGAAAAACAGGGTTAATATTCTACTTGCTGTTCAGAATACCTTGTATCACAGAGCTATCAAGAAGATGTTTAGTAAAAGTAAACATTTTGCTGAAGATAGCAAATCATATCTCATCTTTGAAACTTGAGTGGTCCTTTGTTCTGTCTTTATGTCACACATATTGCTATAGTTGTCTGATTCAACACNCATATTCAGATGCCTGGGATACATATTCTGATACTTACGTGATGTATAATACGAACACACGGTTTAGCTGCCACAATCAAATTACTTCCTCTGTCCAATGCTTCTGATGAAGGTGGATAGAAATTATGGTGTGTAAAATAACTCACTATTTATTGAAGCAGTGGTGACAGGACATTTACAACCTTTCCTACTTACTGCACTTGGAATATTTCTCTAAGTATAATGGAACAATGACTGCTAAGAATGCATCACATGAAACAATGGAGTTTATGAACTGATTACCTGGGGTCAAAAAGGCAATGAAAGAGGCAGTTCTACATAGGGACTAGTGTGTAATCACACTAACAACTAAGGAAAGCTAAGCTCTGAATTTCATTTGTGATCAGGTGAATGATAAAGTAAATGAAAAACTCCACCCCTCACACTACCAGAGGAGGTTGCAAGACTACAAGGCTTTAAAATCAAGGCTCACTTCTAACAAGGTATAAAGGATCTGAAGGATTAAGCATCTTTCACATCTGTGCGGGGCCAAATGAAATGGGNAAACAGGGTTAATATTCTACTTGCTGTTCAGAATACCTTGTATCACAGAGCTATCAAGAAGATGTTTAGTAAAAGTAAACATTTTGCTGAAGATAGCAAATCATATCTCATCTTTGAAACTTGAGTGGTCCTTTGTTCTGTCTTTATGTCACACATATTGCTATAGTTGTCTGATTCAACACCATGTATATGCAATACACCTCAGATTTGGCCACATCAGCATGTTCCACTGTGCTCTCAATCACTGTGGTGTTTTAGAATTTGAAATCCTGCTTTGAAAACACCTAAAGTCCCACTTTTATGTAATTTTGCAGCCACAGTGAAATCTGTAATGCCTTAGCTGGTGCATTTATTACTCTCACTTTCCCCTTTCAGTAGGTGTTTAAATGTTAAACCAAAATGAAAAGCCACAGCAGTATGGAAGTTGTAGTATGACTATCAAAGCACAATACTTCAGCAGAGATATGCTGATTTGGTAGATAAGAATCATTAAGATGCTTTCTGCTGTAGAGACGAGCAGAAAAGCAGAAGATTCGCAACTTCAGAAGTAGCAAAATTCATGNGTGCTTGTCATTGGATTAGAAGTGGCTAGCCTACAGCCAGAAAACAGAAAACCTCCAACAGCCAAGTTCTCCAAACACTGGACTAGTGTAAAGTTTTTTCCTTGATTCTGACCAGCCTCACTAAATTTTTACATTCCTTTCTGTTCCGTTCCCCAGGCTTCCAAAAAGAAGTTGAAATACATGAACTAGTCCCTAGATAACAGAGATAGAGCTGTGGGTCTCCTCCTGAAGAATAGGTAGTTCAATGCTTCTCTTGATTTTTTTACTTCGTTTCTACAGTTCCAAGGTGCGGATACACAACCTACCTGAGAAAAGCATTTTAGCATGTACTTGCTTCTGACCCTGAAGGACTCAAGGACATTATTCAGTGGATGTCTGAGGATATCCAGATATCTAAAGATGGCCTCTTAGTGGGATTATAAAAAGCCCCTGGTATCCTTACTGCAAGAAATTAAGAGATAAGAGTTTTCCAAATCTTTAAAGTATCAACTGCATTCTTTAGCACCTGAATGTCTTTAGGCATCTCATACCTAATCACAATGTACACTACCGTTAAGAAAGCAGAAACAGCTCAACAGAACTTGTCACTAAGACACTGCTATTATGGCATGAGAAATGCTGACAAAATGTTACCAGTGACTTCTCTTACAACTTCCACCCACAGAACCACATGTGCTACCAAGCTGTTGTGTTGTTTTTAGAAAAACTGTACACAAAAATCACACCACCGTTAGTCTTATAATAAGCTGCACTTGTACACCTTCATGTCATTTGCTTACCACCCACCATGTCAACTCTGTTGGCCCACTTCCCACATCCCAACCTCCTTCATACAGTCACTGTTAAAACAGACAAGCAGCCAGTCACAAAAATGAAAAATGTGTCTTCCTTCATCCAAAACATTTAAGATGCCATGGGGAAGCTGCAAAACTCTCACATTTTAAAAGCTAAAATCATGCTTTGAGTGTCTGGTAAGTTGGGAAAGTAATGTCCAATGTTGAGGATCCAGAGACAAGGCTACTTTGAGCAGCTGTATATGGCCTTTTGAGACCAATCAGAAGAGAACCCCTCTGGATATTCATGTATTGCTTCAGCTGTGATCTTAAAAATCCTTTTTGCAGTTGTTTCTTCTACTACCTGAGTGCTTTAAGTCCGCCTAATACCAGGAAGAAGTATCTGATTACCTTGCCGGAAATTCAGCTATTTGAAGAATAGTAACCAGGAAGGAAGTGAAATAGAAAGTACATATATTCATCAGAAGATACTTTAGAGATCAGCACTACAACCTCTAC